>PNEQ01112858.1:0-24438 GCA_003012365.1 Medauroidea extradentata
GATTTCCGAGAACTCTACATCTTCATCCTGTTCACACACATTTCCTTCTACCTTTTTGTATTTTTGTTTCAGTCTTTCAAGCATGACTTTATGTGTACACTTTTTATAACAAGATAAATGCCATTTTGCATTACACTGGATGAGGTAGTCAGCTGTAATTTCTGACAAATACCGTGCAACATCTTCATAGTCCTTGTCTCCACATTCATTTCGGAGTCTTAGGGCATCCAGTAGCTTCTGCGTTGATTTGGAATTTTGGACTAATGTCTCTTTAGTTTGGTGCTGACACAATAAGCACAAATGAAAGTCAAAATTACTTACACGCCTACGTTTTGACGTTAACGGCACATCAACTTTAATTACTCCTTCCATTGCTTCATGGAATCACACTACCTGAAACATAAAATTGAAAACTTATTTTATTTTGTTAATATTGTTACTGGGTATCTTAACTTAAGACCTTGTATTGACATTGGTGATTAAAAAAAATGCAATGTTCAAAGTAATTTTATTCACCATATGTTCACCATATTATACATCATCCTGTAGGAGAAATAAATCATTTAATTACCCGGTATGTAATTTAACGGGTTTCTTGATAACTTATAAAAGTTCGTACTATTTTCCTAGTATAGATCCCATCCATTTTCAATTATTTGCCCTGAAATTACAAAATTAACATAAATTTACCTCAATATGTAATTAAAACAAAAACCATTAATTGTAGCGTAAAATGTCTCAAGACATTTTTTGTAGAGCTTAAAGTTGCCTTTCAGATGAGATATTACACATTGAAAAACACATGAAAATATTAGAGTTATTTCCGATAGTAACTTTTGGAGGGTAGCCATTTTGATGACATCACCAATATTAAACGCATCAGAATTTGGACTGCCACCATCAAAATTATTTATGGTGAGGTAGTTTACGACAACAGTAGACCATTCCCGCAATTTCTTCACGAAAACTGCCACGGAATTACATATGCTCCCCTACTATCTGTCGCTACTTTGCCAGATAAATATAGTGTCGTCATTTCAATATATGAATTTATAATAATAATTCGTATTTCAATTTTTTTAAGTTCGTCAGGTCATACAATACGTACTGACAGAATTACTCGCGCCACTAGCAATGTTATTTTTTTTTCTGTTACGGCATCCAAAACAGTCCAAAGTAATTAATTGATATTCTAACACGTATGTTTTCCTACAGGACTGATAACCAATGACATGTTATCAATACTTACTTTAAATAAAACACGTATCTATACTTTATGCTTTAATATAGCCAGATTATTGATAATGCAACTCAAATACATTTATTCCTAGTATTTTATAAATTTCAGTTCACAAGCTGTCCTTTCCCCATAACGCTTCTCTGTAGCACGTAATTAATTGCTTAGTATCTAAATTTAAATTATCTCACTTTTATAACTTACGCCTGGTGACTCTAAAAAAGGTACACAAATAGTCCTTCATTTTTCACATTACAGTCCTTCAAAATCAAAATTTCATATTTTGGGATTTAATTAAATATCAAAAACAAACTTGATTTGGCTTCTTAAATTATATCGTTGATCTGGCTATGAAAATATTTCATGATGTTCTTAGTTACTTTTATCTCTTCTCGACAATAAATGCTAAGACTGTAAAAAATTTGGGGGGAAATAAAGGAAACATTTTCGAAATATAACCCCAAAAATATTTTTATTGCGATTTAACATATCATATTACGATAACTACCAGATTTTCAACAAATGTTAAACAACAAAGTATATACGAGGCAATTGCTACACCTAGAATACCAATCGTCACAAATATACGTAATGGTTTTGCCACTGTGTAATACAATCAGGTCGTTTAGTGCCTTGCCAAGCGTCAAAAATCGCTTTTGTTTATGAAAAAGGTGTTTCGCCTACAAAGTGTACATTTCACTAAAATGGATCAAATAAATTTCGAAATAAGAGTGTGTTCGAGGGACAGAATATCGAACTTCGAATGCGTACTTTTACAAGACGCCCGAAGGCATCAGCTTGCCACGAAGATTGACTTGAAATAAGCTCCTACAGTTGTGGGATGCCGGATTCAGAAAGGAGGGGTAGACGGAACATCCCCGAGAAAACTCGCCGGTCAGCGACAATATCCGCTATGATTCCAACCCGCAAAAATCCAGGAACTAACCTCGCCGGGAATCAACCCTAACTCGCCTTTTGGGAAGCGTGTGTTCTCACCACCGCCCCTTACAAGTATCGTTAAAGAATCATTATACGCCAAACTATCAGTTTCAATTTCTTTTACATAGTCTGGTATAGTGAAAATTCTTTAAATGAACGATTATATATTCAGTTCAAGCTGTTGAATTTTCTGTACAGAAAGGTAAAGTTGCCCTTAGCAAATACAGTATTTCTTTTTATGTTACAAAACTGCATATTCGCCAGCAGGAAGAATACACGCCATGCACATAGATACTCTCAGGCAATTTGTTCATGTGAAAGATTCAACCTTGTGTCTTTGCACGTTACAAAGCTCCAGTTGCACTGAAACACCCGCCGCCAGCAGTATGAACAATCAAGTTTCTGCTCCTAACATAAGCGTCGTGGCAAGTAGCATGTTTTAAGTTTCTTTTTGGAAATGAGTCTGCGGGAAGTTGCAAGAGGTGCAACCAGCAGTCTTGGATGACGACATTCGACTGTCGAATTTTTTCATTGTTTATCCTCAGAGAATGCTCAACAGTTTGCTTTCCCTTTATCTTTCCCCTGTAAATAAGTTACGCTATTGGAATTCCCAACATCCGCATGACTCAGTTGGGTTCTCAGAGAGGACAGATATCCTCCGAAGCTCAAGGTCACAGAGTAAGTAGATATCACTGACGATAAATATTAATACAACAATCGATAAACATCATGTTCCGGAATAAATTGTAAACTGAGTGCAAATCTAGGCATTTAACGTCGGTGAACACGTGTTCGAAAATATTCCCGGTAAAGTTGCCGAGGTAATCATAAGTGCACCAATTCTAACTTCCACGCGCTCCAAGGCTCAATTTTAGTGATTGAGAGGACGAACGAGTGCTATAGAGTGGAAACAGGAGTGTTGGATGGAATTATCTAGAAGTATGTTCGTGTTCGGGTAAAAGGCGGTTACACAATTGAAAACTGTAGCATTTGACTGACATTTGAATTTTACGATATCTTTAAATACGTGGCTTCTTATGGATTCGTACATAATGGCGTCGATGACGGTTAAGGTCAAGCAGAATTTACTTTACGTTTCCGATAAACTGAATCTCTAAAGTCGAAGTCAAGATGGCCATTCGCAAATAACTAGTCGATCATGTATGTAATAGTGAGACATTTATATTTCTGTGTATAGTTTTACTCTACTGTACTTAAAGTTCATGAAAAATGTAACATGTGTGTCTTACACATATTCGAAAAACCTTGTAATTAGCTTTTGATACGTATTCGTAAATGAAGTGTAAGTTTCGTCAATAGATGACGCTGCTTGTCTTCTGCAAAATATAACAAATAAAAAATATTAATATAGTTGAGTTAAATTTCGGAAAATTTACGTGATGTGCTTGTATGGCAAATATATATTATTTTTATTACAACATCAACGCAAACAGATTATCAATCGTTTTATAACAGTCGTTACTTTGACTTTGCGTTTGTATTCTGAAAGGACAAAATACCTAAATTTACGAAAAGGTAAAGTCAAATGTTAAAATTTTTGTTTGTGTACAGCCCTTAAGTGCGCCTCCAACTCCATGCTACAATTGCGTTGCAGTGTGTTTGTAAACAGGTTATTTTCTACGATAATATTCCACTTGTGTCCATTGTGCCAACGTAAGGAAAGAAACAAACTTCATACAAAGTTGGAACCTCAATGTTAAGAACCCGTGCTCATTTAAAACATTGTTACTAAGTCCTCCAACATGTCTAAACACGTTCTTTTCAGACTGCCGTACTTCAAAATGTACTAACCGTATGTATGTGAAACTCAGATTGCGACCTGCACTGAACTTTGTTGTAGTCTTTTCACAATAAAACTATACGGTCGCCGCTTAATGTCCCATAGTAGAAATGGATTGGCGGGAAATTTGCACGCTAGTTCAGTGCTTGGATAGTTGAGGCGCTGCGGGATTTTATGCGCTCTTCAAGGTCGCCCTTATGCCCCCGTCATTTCTGAGCCTCTAACGCGCAGGTAGACAGGGCTCACTACCTAATGCGCCTAGATACCTGCAGCCCGCAACACCCTTCTTTGCACTGGTCTGCGTTCGCTCATCCTCAGTCAATAGACCAGCACCTCGGTATCCACGGAATTCAAAATTGCAAAAAAAAAAAAAAAAAGCGTCAAAATTTTGTAAGGAATAATTATCGGACTAATGTTTACTGACAAAAAATGCCCGGTTTTATGTTATATATACAACTTGTTCAGTTGATGACCTCAAGTTCTGGGACAGCATGTGTTATATTTTAAATTAAAAATTATTTCCAATTTTGTATTGTTAAACATTTTAATTTTTAAAATATCGTATTTTAATATTCTATAAACTCATATACGAACCACCTTTATGGTATGTCCCTATATCCTTCTCCATAACTTAGCTACGCCTCGATCAATTTACCATATATTTACTAACAGTTTTTTTATATCTTTAAATATTTAAAAAAAATTTCAGTAAAATATTAATTTTAAACTGTAATACATACATCCAAGTGGATTTCCCATCGACCTCCGACGATTACATTTCTCATTTTTCCTCCTCCACCTAACTAATTTATTGCCTGGGTAAGTGCGAAGAGATTTAAAAACACCACGTTAAAACTGAAATTAGAATTCCAAGACGAATATTCGAACCACGTGTCTTCTAGAACGTAAGACTCCTCACTACGACTCTCTGGTCAGTTTCTTTTCAACACAGCGCAAAATCCTTGAATGCTGAGGTCATTAAGGGATGAGTAACTACATTTCAACTCGTATTTATTAATGTATTAAAATATATTCTAGTTTCACTAGGATCTTATTTAAATCACATAATAAAACTATATTGTTCATTCAACAATAGATCTTATGAAATGCCTGTCGTAATAATACACAAACGTGCTTTGTACAATGTTGATTAATTACACTGGATGGTTTCAGATGCCGTAACAGAACCAGCATACGATTGCTTGCGACATTCGAAATTATTTCAGTACTTATTTTATTCTGTAGCGAAGTTAATATTTTAGAAATGAAACTGAACCAAGAATTGCCTACGATGAAAAATAACGTACATAAATCCGAACTGGCGAGACAATTTTTCATTTAACCAAATTCATGAGGCGAACCTTTACTGGCATATAAAGCGTAATAAGTACAACTACAAATTTGTGTCTAAAAAGATTTTTCATCATATCGTTTGAGCGCCTTATTTGTACATCTGCATTTTCGTTTCATGGCCAGTAATTGGATGTTTTAACTCTCTCTCGCGTTGGGGTTCTACTGGCAAATCACAGCAGTCTGAAGCCACAGTAGCATTATTCTGATTGGTGCAGTCAAATGAGAGACACGTCTAAATAAAGACACGTTGCGAATAGCCATGAAGCACAGTTGCCGATGTGCGTGTGAGATGCTGAAGCAGAGTGGCGGAGAAATATTTTCGCGACAAAATCGTGGTTCCAGTGGTATAGTCTGTGTCATGTAAGTGTTCCGTATTTTGACAGTTCACTTCTGAGAAACGTGTCTGTACACAGGCTTGCTTAGACGGTGCTATTCCAGGAAGCCAGGTAGGTTTTAACCTCCAAATAATGCAAATGCCCGGCACATTTCTCAGAAGATAAATGTCAAAATACGGACAAGTTACGTGAAATAGACTTTACATTAAATTGCTGAAGTGCACTCATATGACGTGAACACAACGGGGCAGTGTTGCCAACGTGCTACTACGATCAAGCGCTGGAGGGACTGCAGTTTGGCAAAGTATGACGGTGACCGGGCTAAGGTTAATTTAACACCAGGTTAGAAATATCAATGTTAAAAGTTGGGCAAAAAAAGATTTCTGCTGCTTGGGCGCTGGTATCGATAAGATGTTTTAACTGAACAATCACAGTGCTTTCCTGAATTTTAAGTTACATGAAGTTGCTGATAGTTTGAAAGCCATAATTGGTTTGCTTTTCACATTAAAATTAAATTTATTGATTTCCTCTCTTTACTGCGCCTAGGTAAAATTAATTTTACTACGATTTTGTATTGTACTAAGTTAGCATTTGCAGCGCGCAAGTGATTGTTCCTTGTGCCAAACTCCCCCACAGCAAATCACATTTCATTTTCTTTCTAACCAATAGTAGAATTAACCTTACTCGTGTGCAGAAAGAATGGGGTTAGTAGTGTGCTCGAGGGAAAAAGAAGACGGGGATTGGTTTAATGGGCAAGGTTGAAAAGGGGTCAGGTTGTAAGAAAGAGAAGGTCGCGGTACCCTTCTGAATGAAAATTACGTTGAACTCATGTAGATGGAAGGGAAAAGAAGGGGAAGATGTCTGGGCTTCGGCTAGGCAAGGGGGAGGAATTTCCACGATGTAACGGGTGGGGGGGGGGAATTGCGGAGGCGGAACAGCTCGACCTAAATACTTTATTTTACGGTTTGCGATTACTTTTCGTCTCACATCCCTCTTTTTTTATTCAGGGATATTTTTTTTTTATGTTAAGGATGGGAAGCGTATGCAAGTTAAGTGCTCACTTCTCGCAATAAGTGGGGCAGCATCGGAGTAGTAATTTACAGCTTGATTTATTTTTACAGAAATAATAAAAATAAGACAGACATTCCGCGTATTTAGCTCGCCACCTGTCACGCCACGCTGGGGAAAAAAATGCACTGTTAGTGTGAACGTTCGCAAGAAAGAGAAAAGGAAAATTCACAAATCCTATCCACGAAATATATCTTCGTAAATTACGTCCCTGCTCGAAGCTCGTGGAATTTATACTTTCCGAAAATGTTTGTAAAGTTTTTCAAACGCTTTCACGGTAAAGTGAGGTCTATTGAAAATCTGGTTTCTTTATTTTTCATACATCAAAGGCGTATCTCTATTTAAGTTATTATACTTAAAATTCGATGCCTCTCAATTATACAAATTTGTATAAATGAAATGTTTCTTCTTTACATATTTTAACAATTTTCTTCATAAAAAAACACACATCAGGTTCTTAGGGGTGGGCGTCCCCTCCGCCAGCACCCCCTATATCCGCCACTGTACTGGACGCAGAAATACTACACTTGGGAGGATGTGGTTCACTTCTGTTTTCAACGTCTTTTTAAATTTTTGTATTAGTACCAGATATTTTGTTTCATATTTCAGACATAAATAGTGATTAAATCTCCCTCTTAGAAAATTGTTGTATCTCTTATAGCTTTCGCGTAGTGAGTCGTAAACGTCAAAATTTGCACTTTACTGTTTTATGTACGCCACTAAAACCAACTGACATACTAAACCGAAAAAAATTCACATTGTATAACAATGTTGTAGTCTATGATTTGACATAAATAAAAACAAAAATAAATTAATGTTTGTATTTTTAAAATCATTTTTAATTATTTAATTTTTATTTCAAAATTCAAAATTTTTTACAAAATAGAAAAATACTATATTTTTTATTTTTATATGTGTAATTTCATAGCCTACAACATTGTTATACACTGTAAATTTTTTCGGTTTGGTCAGTTGGTTTTAGTGGCATACATAAAACCGCAAATTGGAAATGTTGACGTTTACGGCTCATTACGCGAAAACGATGAGAGATGCCACAATTTTCGAAGAGGAAGATTTAGTCACAATTTATGTCTAAGGTAAGAAAAAATATCTGGTACAAATATAAAAATATAAAAAGACGTTGAAAACTGAGGTGAACCGCTCCCTTAAGATTCTCTGTTGTCTCGTAACGTGTTTTGGCAACTGACTCTTTAATGTAACACATAATGCATTAATACATGAAGTGAGATCTAGACTTCATAGTTGTCATTGTAGAGGAATTGGTAAAGTTTGTGATTCTCTTCTAATTCATTTTTATCGAACACATCATTGACACTTATTGCGAAATGTGCTAGTGGAACATTCTGCTGTAACCAAATGTTACCAAGAAAGTCTTAATGTTCCGATTTCGGTACAAACCAATTTCGTAGCTTGGAGAGATACGTAACTTGATTGACTGCTGCTGTCTGATGAGTTACGCGTTGTTCGAAAATATATAGGCCAACTAAATTCTTAGCAGATAGTGCAGCCCATGCCATTGTTTGAGGTGGATTAATTTCCACTTTCTCAAAGAAATGCAGATTTCCCTTACTCCAGAAACAAACCTACCTATCTTTCGCACTTCTGTAAATTGCGCATTCGCCTGAGAACATCACATCTCCGCGTGCGGGAAGTGTGTCGTAAACCTTCAATAATGGCGTCGAGTCTTCATGTCGTTATCACTTAACTCTTTAACAAACGAAAGTCAGTATGCATTTAAAGATATATCAACTTTCATGTGACGTCTCAGTCTCGTTAGGCCTACTGGCACGTCCTGTTCTTGGGATCGCTTACGTTGTGACTTTCTCGCTGAAAGTTCAGCCGACGCGGCAACTTCAGCACTTCTTTCAATTATTGATGTTGATCTTCCAGAGCGGGGCCTGTCTTTAGTGGAACCATTTTCAAACAGTTTATTTTTCCGTTGAAGACCGTTGCTTTTGGTGGTGCTGCCGCTATGGAACCTTATCCTGATCGTCTTGGAAATCTCTCATTGTTTTCCCGGTGTGCTGTCGTTCATGAGCTCATGAACTCAAGACGAATGAATCCTCTAGAGAGAACTTTGACACATCGGCCATCGTTTTCCCGTTGCACTATCATCTGAAACAAGATAAATACCTATCGTAAACACTGCCAGAAATATCAACCTAAGTTAAGACAGCTACAGCACATTTACGAGTGGGTAATCAACTTTTATATTATCTTGAATAACTGTTAACACGGCTTAAAAATACATACAAGTCGTGTTATCTGACTTCAAACTCTACCGGGTTTATATAATTCCGAAAATGGTTATTGAGATACCTCACGTGATTTAAAAATGTTTCAATTTATCACCATTTAGATAAAATTCAAACTGCATAACAAAACACATAAGAGCCTAAATAATTTACAAAGAACTATGTCATAAAAATTGTTCTTCAGATATCTTCTGCAACCATAATATCGTCAAATGGCAGACATTTAGAAAATACGAACAGGGCATGAACAAAACCATAAAAGACAAATCACCTTGTTGAGTAATATATAATTTATTCCGAGTATAAAGTTGTTCTGATGAATTGGTCTTTGAAAACTCGTATGATCAAAATATGATCAAACAGACCACTCATTTTTAATTAAAATACTGAATGAATAAACAACTTTAAGTAAAATTTTTATCTTACCTCTCTAACAAGCAAGTCGCCAATATATATTATGATTATTTTCTACACACGAAACAAATTAACTATGTCAGTTTCTGTAAACTAATGGTACCAATTGTGTCAATTTGTATTTATCTGAGACAAAATTTCTAATTTAAAGCAAATACAAACACAAATACGTTACATTTCCAAAACTTGTTTTTTATTCACATTATGTCGACAAGACACAACTGCTAGAAACAATTATGCTACATTGATTTACGTACATTTAAAGTAAAGAGACTAATAGAGGAGAGAAATTGAACAATAACGTGCTTATCAGGGAGCATATAATTAAAAAGTTATAAATACACGTTAAATGTCGAGGGTCTTATTTTCGCAGAAGCTGGCAGGAATTGCACCTACACAGATTTTAGACCTCGAAACTGATTGTACTTAACTGAAATAGTACTCGCGGTTTCATTATGACAGAAACATATAAATATGAATGCATTCTGTCGCCTTGGAAAAATTAAGTGACACAGGAATTCACCTGCGTGTACACATAGCCCATGTAGGTCTAAAAGCTTGCCAAATTATTGCACACCATTTTGGTGCAATGTTTATCCTTAAGAGTTACGTGAAGATATTTTCGTCAGTACTTAACATCTAGGTCTTTAGCGCTCGTTAAGGGTGGCAAGATGTCAGCATGGAGCAGTACCGGAATGAGTGAGCGTGGTAAACGACAGATCCCCGACAAAACTTGTCCATAGAGTTAATGTAATACAGATAAAAGACTTCCGTAAATGTCGTAAATTTATCACGTGACCGTAGGCAAAACAATAGTTGTATGTTGTTTTACGTAAACTGACCATGCACCAATTGTTAATTATCTGTAAAATAGGCTTTTAAATTATCAGATTTGAATCATTATTACAAACAGTATTTAGTTCCATACAAACAATATTTATAAAACCATGCTATATAAATAAAGTACATTTTGTAAGACACGTTTGAAGCTGAAAATATTTTATACTTTACTATCAAAGTCCAGTTCTTATATTCCCTCTAAGCATATAACAGAGATTAACTGACAGCTTGCCATAGAGAACATATTAACTTGTGGGTAGAACACTTGTAGCTAACTGATGTAGAAAATCACTAGGCTGCTGATTTTCTCGTAAAAATTATACTACGGCAAATGAGGATTTGGTAGCTTTCTACATAAGTGAAGTCACACAATGCACGGTTGAAACTGAGTTTACGAATTCGGTAAGTTTAATAATAAAACAGTAAAGAAATAAAAGCAAGCATAAATATCGACTGTACTAAAATTAACTGTCCTTCATTTTGTGCACGTATCGGGTCTCGTGATCGGAGGCACAACAAGAACAGGTTTACCTCAGGATTTTGCTATTTCGCAACCCGATATGCATTTACGTATATATTCACACTAAGTGTTTGTTACCCCAGAACGTAGAGAATTTACTCTGATGCGAGTTCAGAGAATCTATAGGCAACATATTCGACCTGAACATTTTTTCTATCGGACTCATTATATTTTCGCGTTGCGTTTATGTTTAAGCTAGAATAACTAACATTATCAAAACGTCATAAGACATATTTTTGATGTTGTTATCATGCCAGCTATAGGGGAGTGCAATAGTGTAATAAAGCGACGTGTAATTTGATACATAGGTTTGTACATAAAAATTTACTGTTATATATTTACTAAATAGCCCACATATCTTACACGTGAACACATATAGACTACATACATAATATTTATTCTATAACAAAAAAAGGAGAACAACCTCTTAATTCTGAATGTAGATACCGTGCGTTCACAGTTACACGGTCGTATCGTACCTAATCATGGGGCGCATGCCTTGTAGATTAATTATGCTCTAAATGGCACACGGGAACTCTAATGGCACTGAATAATTTAGCGCGTGTGGTTAAGTGCGCAAGCAACACCGCATAATCAGCATCCTAGCTGAGGACTGACAACCCGGCAAATCTAACACAACTGATTAGTGACTGTACATCCATGGAAGGCTTCCGAGCCACGACAGAGTAACATATATTAAATAGTTGTGTTTAATTTACAGAGTTTTAAATATAATATAAGGATTTTCGTCGGCGTCTTTCGTTATTAAAATCGAAAAAAAAAAAAAAAAAAAACGTCAATACGTCATCGTTCTGAATAAGTTTTGGATGTGTATTCAGATTTAACATTTTTCACGATCTTAACAGCAAAATATTTTCTCTAAAAACGATGCAGGTATTCATAAAATTCTTGATGTCTTTGATAAAGTCGTTTTTATGAGTGAAAATGGATTATCTCAGATGCATTTGCACATAAACATTAATAATTTTATCATTATCATACTATTAAACATATATTACGTAGCATCCAACCTGAGCATCGATGGAATCGAAAGTAAGATGCGACAACCAAGATTATCATACCGGTCTAATACTGCGAATAAGTAATGACCCTGCCTAATTTTTTATAAAGACACTGACCATGCTGAAAGAATATTATTACACACCCTTTAGTTTCGCAATGCGATAATACAAAAAATCTGACACGAATCATACAAACCTATCAAGTAATATACGGCACCCTGTCAAACAATGTTGTCTGCTCCACAAACATTCTGTTATCAACATAAACATTTTCTCACTCTGGTACACAAAAATATATTTCATGTGTTATCTATAACGTGTGGAAACAGATTTTGATTTTGTGTCAAAATCATGTAGTAAATGCCATATATTCTACTGTAACCGGTGTGGTGATTGTTGTTACAAAGTTTAGCCAGGAAGAGGAAGATACTGTATATAAGCTAGAGATGAAAGGTAACAGAGTGTATTAGATATGTGTGATACAAGGTATAACAGTAATACAGAAATAGAGGCAAGTAAAACGCCTGTGGTAGGATGGGTGTGTTTGTCGACCCTGAGGGAAACAGGTGGGCGCGCGCTCGGAAATGAACCTCTACCGCCCGGAGGAAATGAGAGGCGCCGCATGAACATGCTTGCGGCTGGCCGGTTCAGCCGCGGGCTGTGATTGGTCGCTGACACCTGCCCTGGGACTGACTAACCATTCTCCATCACCATTTCTCCCACTTTCCCCTTCTACCTTCGACCTGCTCTGTGAAGCCAAAACGTGTCTCGCTCTAGACTGGACGGTGTTACACATCAGTAGACTATGCAAAAATTTTAGTTTTTTTTTATTATAAACAGTTTTACAAAGCTTTATAAATCCAACAGTCATGTTTTATGTTAAGCCAGTCGATAACTGTAGTTCTGAAATAAATAAGAGATATTCATACCACGTTATATAAGCCCTACTGTGAATTTTGTCATAAATTGTGACACACATGGCACAATGTTAACAGTGATTGCCCATACGTAGCTATCAACATTTGTTGACGTTATACTAAACACAACATTCACACAAATTTACACAAGGGCACGAACTGGGAGATGAATCGGCCATGGTCTGAGTTTTTCCAACATCGAAACATTAGTCAGTAGTGATTTAAGGGAAAAATTAAAAAAACTTAAGACCTAATGGGTTCAGACAGGAATTAAACCAGGGTCTCGCTGAATGCGAATCCAACGTGTTAATTTTGCGCCACCTGGCGTATGGTTCATACTTTTTTACATTCTATAAAATCTTACGCCTGTTTATGATTCAGGGACGATTCTAAACTTTCCTTCGCCTGAGGCAAGAATTGTGATGTGCTCCCTCCCCCCTTCTTTCCCTCCCCCTTTTTCCATCAGTCCAATCAACCCAACAGTAATACTCGTGCCTTGCATTCGTTGCTTTGCGCTCGTGTAGATAACGGTATAACATTTTAAATGAAATACATAAAACCTGGACTTACTTGCTACCATTAGCAGTGTTTTAACTGTGCTTTATAATTATAAAAACTGTATTTATAACATTATATGGTTTTCAAGGTTAATAAAGTTACAGAACTAGTAAAAGTCTAAATATTGTTAGATTTTATAATTTTTTACACTCATTTACATATCATTCCCAAGTAAAAATTTTCGGCACCACCAACGCCCCCTCTAACCCGCCGCCCGGAGCAGTCTGCCCCTCCTGGCACCCTTCTTAATGCCATACCATAGATTCACCCCTGTTCTGATTCGTTCTCCACACTAATGAATTTTATTTCATTTTTTGTTCCTTCGTTGTCCTAAGATATACGAGGAAATATTTTCCAATATATCAATAACTACATATTTATGCCTAGTTTATGATCAAATACGTCACACTTACAGTTAACGAGGTTAGTATTCGCGCAGCTAGGCGCTCTCTTGTTGACGGGTAGAGCCGAGTCACCCTCACTTCGAAAAACTGGTCCTTCTTCCCCGCCTTATCCCAGAAAACATGCCGACTCTACTCCTTGCCGGAAAGTTATTATACGCACAAGGATGAAAAATAATTACATCCAAGGAACTGTATACGAGGATTTCAGTTCTTTGCAATTATCGATCTCGAGATCGCAGTGCAACACACATTAAATTTATAAAAGTACTAATATAAACGGAGGGTCTGATGTCATTTGAACAAAGTACATTTTCTTTAATCTTTAGAAAATTGAGTTGTAATTTAGGTATGAAGTTTGAATAAACTTAAATATTGATACGCACAACATGTACATTATTTAATTAATTGATAGCGTTCATTTAGTAATACATACATCTAATTTAGGGTAAAATAAAACAAGTTTTAAGCTTGAAGAGGAAATAATGGACTTGGCTCAAAATGGCATCACACCCTCTAGACAGTACACCCCACAGATTTATTCTGCATGATCACTATGCATGAAGTTATTTCGTTGTGATAGTGCAAAGCGGATTTTCAGATTTCACTTTAAGTTTACGGGCGTTTATAATTACTGCAATTAATACATCTCTAATGAGTGCTTTCTGAGAGGGTAGTTTAAAAAACCACGAGTGAAGCGTAAATACGATGGTATAAGAATTCGTATAACTAAAGTTGCTAGAAAGCCAATATAATTAACCTAGAAGTATAGCGAGACATTGCGGGCTGTATGCTGCCGCTGAAATAGTGAAACGGCCTCTTAAGAGTGTTCAAGCAGAAAACAAGTCATAATTTTATATATCTATGAAATAGTGTTAGATTGGTAGACATTACTTGCGAGTATAATTTTCAATATTTTTTATGTAGAAAAATTCTGAAATTTGGAATTTTTTCCCGTACAAACTATTTTGTAGTGTGGTTTTTAAATGCATCATGCCTTAGCCGGTGACATTTAGTTTTATTGCGAATTATTCCGTTTTATTATGATCGTTAGTTTTCGGGGGTGTATGAAGTAGTAACATGCAAGCCAATATAAAAAAACTGGCTGAGTTTTTTTTAATTTTTTTAAATATTTTTTTTAGCAAAAGCAAAATAATGTACTCGCAAGTAACACGAGGACTTTTTACTTAGCCGTTCGAAGATGTTGTGGCGTGTCACGCGAAAACGTTTTTACGCGAAACCACTAAACTTATTCTTATAGCTGTTATATATTAGTATAACACCCGCTTGAAACTACAGATGGCACGTTTTGAAAATTCAGTTTGCTTATTAGAAACACGATTTTGGGGCCTCTGTAAATGACTAAAAACGGCTTTTTCAGACTCCGAAAATACGACCTGAAACCGTAAATCGCAACATAAGGTCCATGCATTGGAATTTACTTCATACTATTCAAAAATAAAATTTTAGGGTAGCCGTTTAAAGTCTCATAGGAAAATGAGTTCTATGAAAACCTCGCACATCAGTTTAGCGATGCGAATAGAAACCATGTGTCTATCGTCGAGACGGGTGCTTTGGTTCTTATCAATCCGCGCGTAAATTTGAAACGGGTACACTCAACTCTTAGGAGCGTTAAGTGGGTAAAAATCATAATTTTATATTCTTATACAATAATTTTAGTTTCGTAGACATTACGTGAGAGTACATTTTCCTCTTACGAAAAAAAAAAAAAATTACTCAACCAGTTTTCCCATAATGGCATTTAAGTCAAACGTACAAATGTTTATCTTTATACAAAACCTGGAAACCAGTAACCATAAAGAAATGAAGAAAAAATCGCATCATAACTACGTGTCACGGTCAACGGTATGAAGCAGATAAAATCGATTATAAAATGTATTTGAATTTTTAAAAAAATTGTTAAATATAACAATAAATTAGGCAACTTTTTAATACAATATTTTTTTATGTGATTTTATATACTTCAAGCCGTAGACCGTGACATGTAATTTTAATATGATTTATTTCCTTTTCGTTGTGTTTGCTGGTTTTCAAGTTTCATATGAAGTAAATGTATGCAAGTTTTGACTTCTAAATGCCATAATGAGAAAACTGATTGAGTTAATATATATTATTTTTCGGAAGAGGAAAATGCACTCCCAGTCTTACGTCTATAAAACTAACACTATTTCATATATACATAAAATATTAATTTTTTCCACTTAAACACCTTTTAAAGGTGAGTGTTAGACCATTTCATTGTATTCTATATTTTTGAGCCAAAACATTTATTCAAATTGTATAATCAAAATGTCCTCTTCAACAGAGCATAGGATGCATTCTTTGTAAACAGCCTGACAATACTAATAATGGAATCTTTCATTAATGTGTCATGCGGAATCATTGCAAGATGATTCTTGAAAGATAACCTGTAATTATTTTGCAATGACTCTGTTTGACACATTAATGAAAGATTCTATTATTATTTCAATCAGACAGTTTACAAAGAATACATCCTGTGCTCTGTCGAAGAGAAAATTTTTATAATACAATTTGAATAAATGTTATGGCTCAAAAACTGAAAATACATTAAAATTGTCTAACATTCCCCCTTAAAGGAAGCTACAGTGGAACCTCGTTAATACAAACTCTGTTAATACAAAGTTCTCATTAATACAAAGCGATGTTTATTCCCCTTCAAATGGGACAAGAAATGAAATAATAACTTTAATATATAATAAAAATCTTGTTTATGCATTAAACCATGCAATATCAAGTTCTCAAGTAAAAGGCAGTCATTGTGGTGAAAAGACTATTTGATTTGTGGGGATAAACAGAGTGACAAAATTTTTGAAAGTCTTTAAAGTTTTAGTTAACACCTGTTAATACAACCCTCATTATTACAAATAGCCAAAATGTTTGGTCCTTTCAGGTTTGTATTAAAGAGGTTTGACTGTACATAGAAGTGAGTGCAGCTGGGGCTGGTGCACTGTCTGGTCGGCCAGTAACGGGTCGATAAGCAACGTTAATCCTAGCGGTCCATTCCCGCTCGCGCGACGAGGCTAGGCTGCCTCCACTGTGAAGACTGGCCGGGGGTCGGCATTAAGTCTCCCGAGTCGCGACACAATACCCCACCATGATTGTCCTTCAGCTGCCTCCTTTAAGTGCTCTCCATTCATCAGCAAGCCGTAAAAAACCTCTCTTCTATATACGCTTCCTGCCAGTACTACGGCGGAAAATTAAAATTACCCTGAGCTGTTACCTTCGCTCCGAGCTCACGATTCATTTATTCAAGTCCATTTATATGGGTTTCATGTCACCCGTGAAAGCAGCTTCTCGATGCTCACAGCAGAAAACTGTAAACGCCTAAATGCTCCATGTGATAAAATTTTAATATATGAAAGAAATAATAGTGCCAACATTATTTGAATTCTACTTACGCATCCCTTGAAATTGCTTGTATTGATTGAAACTTTTTTTGAAATAAAGCCTTTTATTTTTCATTTTTTAAAATGAAAATTCATCAGTCTGTCTAACGGAGTGTAGAATAAGAGAGGTCTGACGCTCGTGTTAAACATCGAATACATTATTTTCGCTGGAGACGCCCGAAATAGACTATATTCCCCCCTCAAAAATACCAACATTAGAATACGCAATAAATCACCAGAGAAAAAATTCAAAATTGCAAATTTTATAGTATACTTTCATTACTACACTAAACTTTCTTAAGACACTAAGTAACACTAGTTGTTAATGTCTTGCGTTAGAGTATATGCGTAATTTCAATTTGTAATTATGTCACTATATTAGCCAAGATGAAAATTTACTTTCATTAGTAAATCTTCCAAATAAACAAAACTTGGCAAACTTTGGTTAGTAAATTGTTTTCCTTACTATTCCAATTACATGGGCGTGATCAGTCTATCAGAAAATTTCAAACAATTCCAAAATGGTGCTATCGAACAAAAAAATATTTAAGTGTACACTGTTTACGGCATTGAATTATGCACATGTTGTGTGTATGTATGTGTTTATGTATGCGTGATTGTGTGCACACGCATACGCATTGTATAATATTTACACACCTACAGGCAAAGAGGGCGGACTGACAAAATGCCAAGTGATTGCTTATCAAACTTTAGGGTCAAAATATACCTTCCAAAGGGATACAACAACTCTAGTCTTAAAATGTTTGCTAGTAACAGTGTTTAGAATAAACGATAAACGCTAGCGTGTTTGGCTACTGCATTATTTACCTACAATCTACTAAGCGCCAAAATTCGTGTTCCCACGAAAGCCCCAATCCATGAAAGAAATATGGTTGGTACCATTAGCACCAACAATTTTCGGACCGGAAAATTTCGTGGATTCAGTGACCTGCATGTTAGATTGCACTGTCCTGTGAATACTTAAACCACGGCCATTTGTTCCAATAGCTGCTACTCACTGGAACAACAGACAATGGACGAATATACGGAGCTTGTATATGCATACGATAGTGGATTCTAACTGCGGGTCATTGAATTCCCGAAATTTTCCTCGCCCTAACAATAAAATATAATTACGCCATTTTGAATATGGTATTCTGTGGTATGCTTTTTACTGTCGCCACCGTTTTCGTAAAAAAGAAATAACGATAACATTCCAATAGTAAATCTGACATCCGACACATAGATAAAAAAGTTCGTTTTTGTTTTATGATACTTAAGTTGAAAATTGCACCAGTATGCACTGGAACAATTCGTTTGTAATTTACTTAATATTTCTAGACAACCATGAACATCAGTAAAATACCAATATTTAGATTTTTATAATTACAACAAGCATTAAGGCAGACACTTCTATTTCAAAAATACACTTACTGTCATGTTATGCTAATGAATTTGTTTGTGTTAGTAATTAATAAAACGTCATTCGGAGTAAAATACATCAAGACACTATCAAGCCACATTATGTGAACAGAGCAATTTGTAAATTCAACTAGCACTGAATTGTGTACGTGCATAAGTAAAATAAAATATAGTAAAGACTACCCACATTAATACAGACACGGTAACGACAAAGTAACGGTGTGCTAACTTTCATTAATAATGCTAGATTTGTAAACCATCCCAGATTTTTTATCACTAACTCCCCATACATAAACTACTCTTTACATTAGTACAGTATATATTAGACCGTTGAAAACTGTATTCTAGTAACGGAAAATACTTTTATATTATTAGTGAGAACTTATGATGTGTAGTATACTCTTTATAACTTGTAATTTTTTTTAAATTTTGTTTTCTCTTTGTTTAGAAGTTTGTTAGTCACTAGTTTTCTTTTTGTAAGAAGTGTAAATGTAGATTTGTAGTATTATTACTTTTTTAATATTATTCAATTTAAACTTATGTAGTGTATGTGTAACACACGGCAAATTGTAAACCGTCCGAGTGCTGAATTTTGTATGTGACTAAATAAATAAATAATAAAAATTAAATACATTAATAAACTGGGATTATGGTGAATGCTATCACAAGTTGTTTGTATTCTTGTAAACAAATCTTCGCTCCATTGCTCTGGAGTCTCGTATACCAAGCCCTTAGCATTCCTTCGCAAGAAAAGAAACGGTTTTCAACTCTGGTGACAGAGGTGGAAAGTTTTGAAGACAAATCGAGGCGATTTACATTGGTGTGCACCAGGCATTGAGATGGTACCTGGCTGCGGTGCTGAAACGTAACGGTTCTCTGTCGTGCTGGAGTCACATGTGGTTGCAAACGTTGGTACCATCTCACACATAAATGGAAAACTTATTTTAGTAGTCTTCGTGATGTGAGTGTGAATAATCGCCGACCCATACATGATGTTTTTAGAACCGGGGGTACACTCTCGAAGGTTAAGAGTGATCAAAGTGGGATAAAATAATAATTTTATATTTTTATGAAAAATTAATTTCTTATCCGATATATGTGAGTACAGTTGTCTATTGAAATTAGCATAGTTTTCTTATAACGTTCCGGCAAAGAACTATTTTGAATTTTTAAAATATCGTAATTACAAAAGCTGCAAATACAGTAATATTTAAATACCAAATTGTTCAATAAGAATTTTTTTTATGTTTTACTACGTAAATCGTGACATGTTATTTCACTCTGAATTATTTCACGTAAGTCAACTAGTTTTCTCTATTTCTATTGCAGAGTAACATGCAAGTTTTGCCGTTGACGCGCTAGTATGGGAAAACTGAGAGCTAAAATAGTTTCGTTAAAAGGAAAATGTACTTAAAAGTACCATCTACACAACTAACAATAGTTTTTGAAAAATTATGGTTTCAATCGCAATGTAACAACATTAAGCCTACCTCGTCTGTGAAACTTACTGTGGTAATATTATGCAAATTTTCTGTGCGGTGATACAGAAGCTACAACACCAATTCTTGGGAAATTTGTCTCGGCAAAAACCCAGATATCACTGTAAATTTTAGAGCTTTGTCTGTTGCTCGTGTAACTCAAAAGCACAGAAGTGCGAGAAAAGCGGACATCTAAGCCAACATGTCGGACTAGTAGGATGAGAATCTTCTAGCATCTGCTACACATTCCAATCAAAACGGGCGAGACTCTCTCTTTAACGTCGACCGACAACAGATAATGTTTAAGGTGACAAACCAGGTGCCAGGTCTGGTAGACGCGGGACATGCGAGATGCATATCCGTCAACTTTGTCACACGAATATCACAGCACGTTGGAACCTTCCGTACATCCTAACAATGAAAATGTACGTGTAACAATACACGTGTGGGGTATACACATAGGGTTCGGTTCATTCCATAAACGGGCGTGCGAATTATGGTGCGATCGAAAAATTTCTAATTTTCTGTACGGAAAATGTTTTAGTTGTGATTACAGTTATCGGTTTCTTCCAACATTTAGTTACCCTACACCAATGGTAAATTTTGAAATTTGAAACAAAATACCAGTTTTTTTAGGTTACGTAGTGCAATTAATTATATTTATTCTATAAATTAAAGTTATGCTTAACATTACGTGTCTTTAAATTTAATGTAAACGATGTGTATGTATTTAAAAATAGTTCTATGCTACGCAAATATTCTACTTAGAGATACGAACAACCAAAAATTAATTTTTAATGGTACGAGTAACGTGAAACTAAGGCTTAATCCCCTTTTCTTAAGAACTATAAGATTTCATTTAATTATACACTTACTGTCATTGTATTACAGCAATACAACGGACGTATTTTATTCTAAAATATGAAAGCCACAATAGCACGTAATTATGTAATATAATAGTTTTTAACGTCTATAATTGTTTCTTACCATAGGACACTAGCGTTGCGGAAGTATTGCTGAAGAATCACTAAGATATAATCGTTTACCTTATTTGAGACTTTTTTAGCTACGAATATAGGATATTAATTCGAAAATATACTAACGATTTTTGTGTTTTATATTTTCAAATGTAAGTAACACCTGTACAAATGGTAAAATGATATACCTTTGTGTGTCTTTCTGTGCAGACAATGTTGTAGCAACTAACACCGCCTAAATTAAAATGTTTATAATTGTTAAAATATGTAGACACTTCTTCAATGTTTTGATACATTTCGCTAGCTTAGAGAGTTTCATATTTCTAACTGACAGTGTTTACACTGATAATATTAGAAGCTAACAAGCACTTTCATAAATATGCAAGCCATCATATTTTGGAAATTTTCTTTCACATGTCAACTCATACTTAACTCGGTTCAATATCTAAAGAACGACAGCCGAAATTACTATAATTTCTGCTCTATTAATTTAGAGTTATAATTATTTGAGCGTTTGTGAAACTGTGTCAACAAATATTTACTGTAAGACCAGTAGAAAAATAAGTTGTTCTACGTCGCATAAATTTAACTAAATTTCTATGTTAAAATATATTTCAAAGCGGATATTAAGTACTAAAACAAGTCTATAATAGAGCAAAAGTTTTGAATTCTCAGACGAATTCAGGCTACATTCCAAATGAATTCCTAATTTTAGACTGTAACTTCAGCAGCTGATGGTCGCCTTAACAACCAGTCGTTAACTCAAAGGTCCCTGGTAGATTCAGACGATAAAACTAACAACAAAGTTAAGATGATCACAGACAATAGAAGGGAATCAAAATAAGAAAAAAAATAACACCGACTTCAAAATAGCATACTCTGAAAAAATAATGTATTAAAAAGTAAAATATAAGTACACTATTTTTAGACTACTTAGAATACAACCAATTTATTAGGACAGCAATACACAATTATTGTTATTTTTGAAGCCGGTGCTAGCCGAGGTTAACAAACGTATCGAACTAGCTTAGTTATACATCTAATTTGATTTAATTTAACGATGACTGCAAATAAGCATTTCTTAATCGACACAAATACAGCAGCAGTGGGTAATAGTTTTCACTATTTTAAAAATATTTCTAAACTTGATTTAATGTAACGATTTTTTCTTTCATAAGCCTTATTTATCAGTAAGTATTTAATTTCGTCTGTGACTGATTCAGATAAAATGAAATCACCTATGACTTTGACTCTTTGAGTGAATAATTGTATTTAAATTTTGAATAATATTGAACTTGTGTTTGCAGCAATGAAGTAAATCAAAATTTTCCTGTCGTGTATTTGGTTGACTTGAAAATAATAAGCTCAACGCTTGCTGTTATCAATAAACCTTGCTTTAGTTTCGTAATATCCTTGACCATGATACTGTGTTCATAATAATTACTATTTTGTGTAAAAATTATGGAATTGTTAGCGAGCATTTACCTACTGAAATAATTTTAGTTCAGAATTAATTCTGATAAACTTTGAATGCATACAAAAATTTCATATTACCTATTAATAAACACGGCTGCTCTGATAAGTGCAAAGGATCACTATGTCTAAAAACTTGCAAGGACGGTTAATTATTAATGCTAGGTTGCACATCAGATACTTTCCTACAAAAAGAGTCACATTTTGTATATTTAGTTTTAACGTTTAAGACATTGATACCAGAGTTTAAACGTCTACACTGTAGAGAATTTTGTAGCGTATATCTTACTTCGCATAAAATTTCGTTAGCATTAGAAGCGTCTTTTTCTGGCGAAAATAAATTGCAGAATAACTATTTTCGTTGGTATAATATTGGGTTTTACTCTTGTATGAAATTAGTTTGCTGTTATTTAAACATTTTAATTCGTTTTTTTTTCTACTGTGAAGTGAAAAGTCTTTTTAAATCTTCCAAAAAATATCGCCGGAATAGTAAATTACGATAAAATCTGACGTGTAAATGGAATAGATTACTGCAACGCATATCTGGAAGTAAACAGCAGGGCTGAGCAACCGTAGAAGAATAGTACAGAGGGAAGAGAAGCGAAAGTTAAAGAGTTAATTATGCTGTCTGCAGAGCGCAAGAAATGGGCCAGGCGAAGCGAGATGTTTCATTCTGTAGAAGCGCCAGGGATTTCTACTGGACGTCTGATAACACGTATAAGCTTAGGACGAATCCAAAGTGAAGAGAAGCACTCTTGTTTATGCATTTACTCTTCTCAGACAAAAGGACAATACTTACTCGTCTAGCATTCTCGTCCACCAAAGGATTTTGAGCTTAAATCACATTATGAACTACATTCTCAGAATCATCCTGAAAAGTTTTAGTTTTGTAACATAGTTACATTGTTACGCCCTTATTTTCCGGCATCTACATAACTGGTAAGGGAGTGGTAAACTTTTAAGACTACTTTCAAAAGGAAAAGGTAGGCGTGTGTGTGTGTTCGTTGTTGCGTGTGTGTCTCCCCCTAATAACTATTTAACCAACGGACCGAATTTTATCAAACCATGTAGGCCTACGCATGTAGTAATTTGTAATATGACTTAGCTTTTATATATTTCGTTTGCGCTACGTTCATATTTTCAAAATAGCGACCATTTTATCATTTTGCGATCAAGCTAGAAACCTAAGGAACCATAATTTAGCATTTCATCAAATTAGGTACAAATATACTTGACTTTTGTGTATTTCGTTCATCATGTGTGCGTATTTCAGATTGGCGGTCATTTTGATATTTTTTTGCATTATATCACATGCTGTATCTTAGGAAATATTTTTCAGAATTTCACCAAAATAGGTACCCATATACTGCATAAAAAGCTGACTTGAATATAATATTGTGTATTTTGTTCATCCTGTATACATATCTTCAAATTGGCAGCCATTTTATATTTTTAGCACTGTATTACATATAATTAGTATGTTTTCCTAAAACTTCGCCAAACTTGGTATGCATACACTATATACAAATCTAAGTTGAATAGTGTGTATTTAGTTCGTAAGGTGTTCTTATTCTAAAAATGGCGGCCAATTTTATACTTTTGCATAGTATCGCATATTTTAGGAAACATCCTTCAAAATTCCGCCAAACTTTGTACACATACACTGCGTACAAGTCTAAGTTGAATATTATGTATTTAGGTCATCCTGATTTCGTATTTTCGAAATGGCGCCCTCTTTTTTTTTATTGTATTTTAAGCATAGTATCGCATATCTCGGGAAATATTTTTCAGAATTTCACCAAACTTGGTACACACATACAACATACACAGCTGTCTTTTCTGTTGCGTATTTCGTTTTGTTTGAGATCATATTTTTAATTTTTATATTTTTTTGCATAGCAGTTCGTACCTTAGGAAATATTTTTCAGAATTTTACCAAACTTAATACACGCGCAGTACATACAAATCTGAATTGACTT
>PNEQ01112858.1:24538-59779 GCA_003012365.1 Medauroidea extradentata
AAACTTGACTTTTTTTTTCGTTCATACTGTGTAGGTTTTTTTTTTTTTTTTTTTTCAAAACTTCGCCAAACTTGGTACACATATATTACATATAAAGACGACTTGACTTTTGTGTATTTTATTTATTCTGTGATCATTTTTCGCTATGATAATTGAAAAGACTGTGCAACGGGAGTGCATGACTGGATTTAGTTTGTTAGACATACTCATTTGCGAAATAAATGACTTTAGTTTTCTATGACAGTCATTTATTTCGCAATGAAGTATGTCCAAGAAATTAAATCCAGTCATTTTCGCAATGGCCGCCATTTTTATATTTTAAGCATACTATAACATATCTATGGAAATATTTTTCAGAACATCACCAAACTTGGCACACATATTCTACATACAAAAATGACTTAAATATTGTGTATTTCGCTCATCCTGACTTAAAATGACGGTTATCTTTATATTTTTAGCATAGTAATACATATTTTACGATATATTATTTCTAAATTTTACCAAACTTGGTACACATATACTGCATTCATACCTGACTTGACTTTTGTGTATTTCGTTCATACATTTTTAATATATTGAAAACGGCGGCTCTTTTTATTTATTTATATGAGAGAAAGACATCTCAGAAAATTTTGTTTCTACTTTTTTAAACAGCTTACTCGTATATTAATTAAGAAGCTTATTTACCTTTAGTATATATCATGTATCATATGTCTAAATTAATACTATCATTTAATATTCCTAGATTACGAAAACGATTTTAATTATCAGTTAAATATGTACCCACTTTGAGTAAAGTAAGAATATAAGTTAGGCTGGTAACTTCTTGTTTGCTTTATGATATGAAGACATCTCAGAAAAATTTTTCCCTAAAACTATTGAACAGGGTACTCGCATATTTCTTAGCAAGCTGACTTATCTATAGTATATTTCGCACTTCAAATATCTAAACCATTATTACAATTATTTGATATTCCTATATGTCCGTAAACGATTTTAACCTTCAGGGTTAATTTGCTCTCACTGTGAGGGAAGTAGGCTCATCAGTTATGCAAGTAGCTTTTTATTTATTATTGTAAAGGCTAACGATTTGAGTATTTTTGTTTGGTGATTTTATATCTATTTAGATACGTACATTTCATTCCACGTATACTAATAATTTTAGAGTTAACACGAAATAAATAAAATAACGAACATTGCACTGTCAATTTCAATGCAAGAATGAAAACCTTTCAACATTTAGTTTCTATTACTTTGGACGTTGCCATGGGTTGCATTTTATCAGTGTTTTTGTAGTTTGGTTATAATTTCTAATTTCATATTTGACGATTTAGGAGAAGCACTGAATAACTTCTTTACAATAAGGTATGTTATTCGAATGTATGTTTTGTACTTCACAGTTGATTCATCGTGTCTTTATGTAAAATATGTTTTCCTTTCTAGAAAGTTTAAATTTAATTTCAAATTTCGAATTTATATAATATTTTAATTTAACTATTATAATTACTATGAAAAAATGTAAATGAAGTTTGTTTATGTTTTTACAATAGTAAATATGTGTGTAGCAACTGTTTAAAGTTTTCGAATACTCTACACTTAAGAGCAGTCGATATAAATTTCAAGACGTTATGTATCACCGTAACTTAATTATGACATTATGTGTCTCATATTGATAGAAAATAATAACAAATCGCATATGTATATTATTGCAACAGATAGAATTTCATTAATTTTTTCAGATGAAATCAATAGTTGTTTTAGTCATCGTCTTCGGGCTCGCACACTGCCAGATAACATGCCGTGCACGTATGTATTTGTGCATGTATTCGAGTTTAATAAATTAATGTTTCATGGCGTGAATTTAATAACCATACAAAATATTGTATTATAATTAGTCACTTGTGTTGTCTGGCTTCTCACAGGCACCACGTAAATATCGCCGGTAAACGTACCGTATCAATGCTGTGGATAACATGTACCCGACGTGTGTGTATGAATTACAAAATACAAGTATAGGTAAAATTATTCTATACTAGTACAAGTCTGCTGGCACCAGCAAAAAATAAAATAGGTCAATATAAGAGTATTGGGAGTCTGAACACTTCATAAAATAAAACCAATGTCAAAATAGTTTGCTACGGCTTTTAATATATGCTTAGTGAATGTTTATAGACAAATAAAAGTTGTAACATCAGCAATAATTACTAGGATAAAGAAAATAACCAGCCAAGTTAGCATTTAATGAAATTCCTTTAAACTTGAAGTGTTCGTTATTAATGTTTTCGGCAAAAGTTCAGCGGTGAGTAGGGTATCTTAGTGGGTGTAAAACATATATTCCAGCAGACTTAATGGAATATTCTAAGATGCAGAGAGATGGTGACAACTTGACTAGCAGTGATATGTGATGACTCCAAGATGATAAATACAGGCTTTCTACATACCATTAAACGACATCTTACTACCTTCGTTAGAGGTCAAAAATATTTCCCTCGTGTAAATAAAGCTCCAAGACGCTCATTTGTGGCGTATCTATGTTGCTTGCAGACGTCATGGAGAAATAATCTTCAAATCTTGAAGCGGTCCATCCACTACACGTCCATTCAGTCTAGTGTTTTATTTAGAACTTTTTGAAAGAAAAAATACACAGAACTAAACATACACATGTTTCCTGTCTAAGAGGAAGTATTAGTGGAGTAAAACACATGGCTGGTTGACAAATTGGGTGCATGAAGTGCATTATCAGAACAATGTATTAATTTAAGCCGAACATACTAAATTACAGTTAAAATAAAACACGTTATAGTAAAACAGTATTACGCTCAAACAAGCTGTTGGCCATGAACTTAATACTGAAAATATTCACAGTGTGTTGGAGTTTGAGCAAAGTACCTTGCTAGAGCCATGCATCCAGCTGAACAGTACGGCTAGACGTGTAACTGCAGAAAATTATTTTGAGGACTATAACAAGCTGGCTAACAACGCGGTCTATGGGAAGCTCATGGAAAACAAGTGCAACAGACAAAGAATGAGTCTTGTGTGTAATGAAAAGCAACTCAAGAAACTAATTGCAAAACCTGCCTTCCAAGACAGAATTATTTACTCAGAAAACCTGTCGCTTGTGAAAGTTAAGCATGAAGCTATCTAGTTCGATAAGCCCATCTATGCCGGCCTTGCTGCACTAGATTTGTCAAAAGTACTTATGTATCATTTCCACTGTGATATAATGAAGGCTAAGTACGGTGATGACTTGCAGTTGGCCTACATGGACACCAACAGTTTCATCTACGAGATACGAACAGGTGACTTTTATCAAGACATGTTCATCGATCCTGACTTCCAGAATGAATTCGATACATATTCCTATATTGTCGACCATCCATGCTACTCGCCTCAAAACAAAAAGACTATAGGCAAATTTAAAAAGACGAATGTAACAGTGTGCCTATGATTGAGTTTGTAGGACTTTGAGCGAAGATGTATGCCTACAGGTGGTGTGAGAATGTATGAAAAAAGGCTAAAGGAATTCAGAAGTGTATGATCAAAAAGAAAATTACCCTCCAGTACTACACTAGAGCTCTGTACAGAGAGAAGGCTATGCGAGTAACAGTACATAGTATAAGATCACGGAAGAAGCAACTATATTCCGAGTGTAGCAGCTAACTGGCACTTATGTGGCTAGACGACAAGAGATGTGTGTGCGAAGATGGAGTAAAAACTCTGCCACATGGATACTGTGAATACAGGTAAGTTGTTTTCATTATACAAATACTATTTAAAGTTTGTCACTATAGCATACTATTTCCTGAACAAAAATATATTGAACGTTATTAATATTCTCAAACATTTTCTCTCCCGACAGTGCCCTGCATCCTAAATACACCGATAAGTCTGCCCAATAAGCTGAAACGACATTACTTGACAAAGTCTAGAACTTAACGCATCATCCTTACCGCCAGAGGACTGCAAAGAAGAGAGGCGTGGTACATTACTAGCAGCTACCAAAATTACAATATAACAAGAAGACTACTGACGACAACACGAGACCCCTCCAAGACTACATTGCGAAACTGTTAAGGAACCTCATCGCATCGCTGTGGATAGTTTTCAATAAACAATTAGACCTGATGTCTCGCAACACTTCGATAAGATCGGTGCACAGCAGTATAAATAAAACCATATAACTAAAGAACCACGGGCCAAACCCAACAAAACAAGTTTTATTTAATTTAAATTGCATGTACACATAAAATAAAGTAAAATATTGGAGAGCCAAAACAAATAGTTATGAGCACCGTCACCAGGATAAAAATGTACAACAGTTCCGACACCTACGGAAAAACTTCAAATTTTTTAATTGCAAAAAAAAATTCAATAGAAGATTAACAAAAACAGTATTTCAAAGTTCTAGGTACAGACAAAAAATTAAAAAAAAACATATACAATAACTTACATACATGAAAATACTTAAACCAAAGCACGAAAAGTTACTGTGCGATAGTAGAAATCATATACCAAAGTTCAACACAGAAGAAAATATCTGAAACCAAATATGTAAAAATGAAATCCAGTCTTTAAAGGACCAACATGCAAAATCCTAGACGGTGAGAAAGTGAGGGGGGGTGGAGAGGGAGGAGGGTGGATAGTGAGTAAGAGAGAGAGGGTAAGAGAGGGAGGGAGAGAGAGAAAAAAGGATCACGTACATAAATCCCTTATACGAAAGTGAAAAACATTTAAAGAACAGAAATATAACATAAAAAAATGTTTAACACAACACAAATTAACCATAGAGTCTACACATAAGCATATATATATACATATATATATATATATATATATATGTGTGTGTGTGTGTGTGGGTATATATATATATATATATATATATATATATATATATATATGTGTGTGTGTGTGTGTGTGTGTGGGTATATATATATATATATATATATAAAATCAAGCATGTTGCAAGGTGAAACTTGCATATACGATAGTAAGCGTATAAATGTTAAGAAATTAAATAAAAATCATGAGAAACAAACTCACAGAACAGGTACGGGATAAAAATATAAATTCCAAGAAGTCTAGCGCGTGTAAAAGGTAAGTAAAAGGTAAAACACGTTAAAAATACTTAAAATTTATACACAGGTTAAAAAAATGCTATTAGTCATACATACAAAAGAATAAAGTATTAGGTTAAAGAAAGTACGGAGTCAGGTTAGATATGTAAAACGGTAAGAGGTCAAGTTAAGTTGATTTATATTAGGTTAGGTTATGATTTCAGGATTATAAACACGTTATATTAAGGGCCTCTCCTTAATATAAATCCTACCAAACCCTGACAAAGCATAGAAAGAATAACATTTTCTAAGAATTAGATACAGACGTGTTCTACACAAGGTAAAATAGTACTAAGCTACACAACTTATAAACACATAACAAAAAAAATATATATGTTCCAATTCCTACACGAGTGAAACATATTCAATGCCTTAGAAGAATTAAAAATACCTTAAGAATTTAAGTTGATCCCTGCAGTGTGCTATAATACATAACAAGAAGAAATAGTCCTAGGAAGGCGTAGAAATTTCTTAAGACGTAATAAAAGGGTGGTGAAATATCATGGTGTCTACCAAGAGGGAAGTCAGAGCCAGGTGATAGAAATTAATGGTAAGAAAAACAACTAAATACTATTTCGGGTGAAGCAACATTCGAGCTACACAGAAACAATGGCGTATGTTCGGGGGACCATCTAACTCAAGGGTTGGTAAGGTTACAGTCTTTAACATGTGGTACCTGAAAAGATAAACGACTTTATGAGTTAGCGCTGATAGCGGTGAGACTTGGAAACAGAGACGGACTGAACCAGTAGTACATATAACACCAATGCTATCTAGCATACGACACCGAAACCAAGACGATGGGTAGAAGTATAAGCTTCCCTGGTGGAAAGACTGAGTACCAAAGTCTGAATAATTAGTGCCACCTAGGAGACGATTAGTAAAAACAGTCAGTCCTACCTAGAGTGCAACTGTATAACTGATAAAACAGGATGGAGGATGGAGCTATGAGGGTAGCTAGACAGCGGACAGAAGCATAGAGGGTGGATGAACAGACTAACAAGGTAGGGTATCAAATACAATTGAGTTTACAGATACAGATCCGGTGATCCGGTGCCTAGGCTCCTGCAATAGACGGAACTATGCTCTACTACTTATATATGTATATATATATATATATATATATATATATATATATATATATATACATACATACATATATACATACATATATACATACATACATACATACATACATACATACATACATACATACATACATATCAAAGTGAGTTGGTCACACGTTATTAAAGGCTCTCTGGTTATTGTGACTTCTGACGTAAATTCCGTCGCCTTTAGTTTATGGCGTACGTTCCTTAGATTTTTCTTGAATAATACCAGGGCTCTTCGTTAGGAGCATATCCCACGTCGGAAGTTCTAGCTAGGGTTTCTCAGTTTTTGAAAAATGAAGTCAATCCAGGTCTCTTCCAAAACCATTTGTAGTATCCTTGTCCTAGTTTGAAGCTATTCAAATGATACGTCCATTTATCACCGCCTGTCAAAACCTAACATATATTTTAGACTGTTTATAGCAGCGAGGAATTTCATCCTGAGTTCAGACTCTAATCGTTGACATCAGCGCTGGATTATAGAATTTATTGCTAATTTTGACTCATATTACGTTAAACCAATTAGAATTTATAATTTACATAATTTTAACACTTAAATTTCAAGTAACTATCAAATGCCTCTTGTAAAATTCAGTAATACTAGCACAGTTGAGTATCATTACAATATTAGCATATACAAAGTTATTTCACATAGGTATGTACGGAATTTCCCCGAATTATATCTAATATTAATACAAGTTTAATGTGATAAGTATTTATATTGTACGTTAAACAATCTGACAACAGTTATGTAAGTATTATGTACCAATTTAATTTTTCCAACAAGGAGATTTAAGTTGTCTTAATATATGTCTCAACAGCGAGGACATCAGAAACTGTGACACACAACTAAACAAAATATAAACTACTATAAGCAAAATCATCTGTGATATTTCTTTATAATCCATCACAGAGTTATCCTGGAGTAACACGGAACCTACGTAAAACGGCCAAAAACTGCAGATCAGAACGCCGGAGCAGGTAACAGAAATGGATCATGTCGAATGCGACTCCAACTTGTAGCCGTTGTATATCCACGCTTGGTTGTTTTCCAAGTGTTTTTCCAGCGATTTGAATATGTATTTACAATAGCCTGACTATCGTGTTGACATAACATAAATCGAACGAAAAAATAATGATTACTGTGTAATAAAACAATAATTCTAGTGTTAAAAAGAACATTTCTCTTAATTTCCGGTGATTTACTACTTTATCATTTTTACACATGGTACAACCACAGTATTTCTTATTAACTGGTGTTACAAGCACTGATTCATGATCTTAGTAGGATAATGCTTATCTGAAGCGTTTTAATGGAGAAAACGTCAGCTACATGTCACGCGATTGAGATAAGCGATAACACAGTCGTACGACAGGGAACGTATATTAGCAAGTTAAATTTGTTATACGTAAATGCGTAATATAATGTTTCGTAACACAAACGTATGCGTAATGAAATACTAAGAGTAGTACTGTTGATTTCGCCAATATTAAAAAAAACTATACATTAGTTACTGCAAAATAATTCTTCCAAAGCACAAACATTGTAGAATGCAGCAAACACTAGCTCGCTATTTTCGTATTCGTGTCAAAATAATGTTTGAGTATTTTAAAAATCTTTTTTTGTCTTAACATTGTAAATTAAAACAGCATTAAATTTAAGTATTTTAATTTTTTTAACATAGACATAAAGAATTTAAAGAACAAAAGTTAATATCAAAACAATCGACCAGCCACAGTAAGGTTTCTTTGCTGGTACCACCTGATATATAGATTCAATTGAAAAACGGTTGGTTAGAGGAGTGTTTTTGAGTGTTTTAATGTAATCAAACGTATATGACACAAGCAAATAATTTTTACTTCATGTTTTCAATTCTGCTTCTCTAACAGAATAATTACTTCAACTTTCCCATGTATATTTGACAACACTCAGACATCTATTAGATACTGTACTTTCTTTTGTATAAAATGGAACACTGACTAACGAACATTATATCACGAACAGTCGAATTTACTATACCTAGAAACGTGAAATTTCGAACGTAAATTCTCGGTAGGACATAGGTAAGAACTAAGAAGGGCGTGTACTAAATTCTAGCACATAAGTGTTTAACAAATGAGTTCCGCAAAAAAAAATTTAAAAAAAAAAAAAATTGGTTAAATATTTTTGTGAATATTATAAAGAATTTTTAATTGTATCTACGCAATACTTTGAAAAAATAATAGATACAAAGATTTTTCTCGTCAAATTATGTGTTTATCAAATTACAAGGATTATGCTTGTAAAAAAACTTACATTTGTAATAGACTTGAAAACTCTGTAACACACCAAAGTCACAGGTTAGTCGGAAATTATACAGATATACAGAAATGACATACTCTGAAATGCATTTCGCTGCAATAAAGAAAATATTCAAATTCATTAGATGTTTCATAATTAGGAAATTAAAACATTAAACTTTACGTAGACTATAGTAAGAGTCGCTTATTTTTGAGGAAAATAATTTTTCACCACGTTGTTTCAACGACGTGTGTGCACATAGGTAACTTTACTTTGACTACGCTAGTCACAACATCACACGTCTGTGATTAGCGTGTATAACCCCGAGACGTTGAGAATATACATCAAATCACTGACTACATACAAGAAAATATTTATTAAATAAAACATTGCATAACAAGTTTTTAAAACGGACAAAGAAGCACAAAATAATTTTTTCCTACGAAAATACCTATAAGATTTAAAACGAATAGCGTGTGGCCCATGCAATAGATAACAGAAAGGCGTGTACGGAGTATATTTACTTGAGAAATCTCACACAGCAGTTCATTTTAATTTAACATGTGTTAAGTGGGGGAGAAATTGTGTTACAGTTTTAGTTTATTTTAAAGACTGGATGATATATTTTTATTATATTAATAATTTTCTCTAATCATTACATTGAAAATTATTTGTTTCCAAGTAAATTTCTTTTCGTGATTCCTCATCGGATGAATGTAAAATTACAAACATATACCTAGCAATTCTTATGCAATGTCTTTGTAATTTCACAAGGAATCGTCTTGGTAACTGGCTTCCGAGAATTTTGCCTTGTAAAATTACATAAAGAAAACAAATTGTGAGCATTTTATAAGGATGAAACTTCGCTTGTATTTAAAATAATAGACCGTTATTGGTAACTAATAAGCTTTACGTGTGTAGTTAATGAGCGTACAGGAAAATCCATAATACGTGGCCGTAGCCTACATCAAATAAGTAGTAGAGAACATAAAAAATAAATATTATTTGTTAGTGAACGTATACCCGGAAACAGCACACTACAAAGTTTAATAGCCAAAAATTAGTGTACAAATTCGAATACGGCGCGCTCCGATGGGTCAGTCTAGTGGCTGAGAAGGTGCGAGAGAGCAGACAAGTGCAAAAGTTGGTATTGCGAGCTGTAGTTAACTAGGCTTATGTTCGGGATTTAAAGGTTAAAGGTTAAGGGGAAAGAAAAGGTAAGATTTCGAGCGAACAACTGGAATACTAGTCAGCGATAAAATCTGAACTGCTCGTCATAATCCGGTGGGGATTATTTGTTCAGCAAATATTATTTTAGCGGACGTTTATTCATATAGCAATGGGTGGTACTATACTTTATTTTTAGTAAAAAAAAAAGGTAAAAAAATTATTCATAAAAATAAGGGATCGAAACCACAAAATACATAAACACGGAAAACTGTAATTTGTATTATTTTAGTACGATAATATCCTAGACTCCATTATAACCAAATTAAAACAAAAAGTGTTTTAATTTTTAAATTGTTTTAACATCCGTAAGCCACTCGTACATATAAAGGAAGTTATTCACTCTGGCAAGTTAACACATCGTTTGAAAATAACATGAATCATTTAACATTAAAAATAACACACATATTGTTTAGATCTGTACCCGTTGCATATATATATATGTATGTATGTATATGCATATATATACATACACATACATACACATATAAACATACATACACATACATAAATACATACACATATATACTAGCTTTTACCCGTGTCTTCGCTCGCGTTGATGTCCTTAAATAAGTGTAAGCTCAATCATCGAAAAAAAAAATGTATCCGCAACGTCACATGTGAACTCTAATTGGGAAGTTGACATAGTACGCCTCGGATCGGACCTTCGGCCCTCATAGCCGCTCTTGCGTCGACGCCTACTTAAATCGTGCCTACGGCCATATTTATGCTCCTGGGACCTGCGGTTCCCCTATTGCAACGTCGTATTTTGGAGTTAGAGGGATAGATATGGCGAAAAATTCATCCGTGTTCAAATACCAATGTGTACTAATTTTCATGGTGCGGGGATCAGCCGGTAGACCTATACAGACGTTCATCCCCTATTTCACCCCCTTGAAGTTTTACTTTCGCGATAAAAATAGCTCATGTCCGTATCCAAGGCCCAATCTATCTCTATGCCTGTTTTCATCCAAATTGGCTCAGTGGTTTATGTGTGAAAGCGTAATAAACAAACTCACAGTCGCATTCATAGTTATAAAGGAAAGTTTCTGAACTACAGGTACAAATGGTGAGATTGTGGTCCGTTATAAAAATGAGGTATAGTTACATAAATCTATTTTCACCTAGCGCTATTTTTAAGGGAGATATTAACCCATGAAAATCCATTTCTAAAATTGTTTTTTGGCAAAATATCGGAAACCACGGGGAGATAAATTACAATTCTCCGCACAATAATTAATGTCATCGAGATCTTTAACCCATGAAGAAACCACACTTTAAAACTCTCATCTTCATGGAAATAACAGGGGTGGTCACCCTCTTATTGACCACAACTTTTGTGCCGTAGTATATTGTGAACATTTTACGTTGTTTTTTTCTGAACAGCATATAACTAAGTTAAAGAAAAAATGTCCTCTTGTTGCAAGTCACTAGAACGCGCCGTTTACGAGAGAAAAAAATCATACAAATAGTCAGTGGCTGCAATACACTGCATGTTAGGTAAGCACTACAACCCGTACTAAGTGATTATAGCATCGTACGCACCCGAACATCGGTTTCTCGTTTCAAAAATTCACACCTGAAATGCACCAGAGATGAAGGCATGTGTTGGGCATAGGTGTGTATGGAGTGCAGTATTTAAGTTTTATTTGGTGACGATTCTTTGACTTAAAATTGAGACACGCTTTTTAAGAACTGCAGTGCAAGTTTAATTTTTTTGATTACAAAGTTCAATTACAAGCATTCTGTTCGTACTCCATTGCGAGTGTAGCAGTTGTTGCCTACTTGTCAGGTATTGTATTTTGCCATAGTACATTTTATTGTAAACGGTGAATTTTTTTTTCAGTGGAGCTGAATTTTTCGTTGACAACCAAGTTTATTAGAGACACTAGGAAACTGGAAATTATTCGGTCGCCATAGCCTTTATTAGGAATTAATTCTGTCATTCGCTAGGGTATTTCTACGGTTTTCAAAGATGTAATAACACATACACAAAGCAATACACATAACCTCATGGAACACTTCAATGATAAACTGTTTTCGGGAGCAAAAAAATATTTCAGAGGGTCACTTTGCTGTCTGCATGTAAGCAACCCTGGTCGTACGACCAAGGGTTAGTTGTGTGTAAATTCAAGTTAGGCGACAGGACAGTAGTATGTTCACAACAGCTCTTCGGCAACTTATAATCTAAAAGGGAAAACCATAGATGGTAACTGCACCAGAACAAGCATTGCAAATAATCGATGTGTGTAATATTTTACTGTAAGTTAACTGTTCTAAGAGGCGACCACCTACTTCGATACACAACTGACAGCGACGCACAATCGAGTGTCTTATGCGATCAAAGATGATGTGTTGGGTATTTGCGAATCGTTGTTCAAGAATCAGTAATGCGGACACGAAGTTCATCTACCGTGTTGATGGGGGCCTCGTATACCAATGTCATGATATGACCCTACAGAAAGAAATCACATGTTGTCAGGTCTTCGGAGCTTGGTGGCCACCTCACAGGTCCGCATCTGCCAATCCATCGCTCATCAAATGTGGCGGTAAGATGGTCACAAGCTTCCAACTGAAGAGTGCAGGGCCTCCATCGTGTTGGTACCACATAATCAGGCGTCATTAACAATCCACATCCTCCAACAGAACTGGCAGTACGTCCTCTAAAAACTGTCAATAAAGGCGGCCAGTCAAACGCGCCGGCAAAAAGTATGGTCCAGTTAGATTATCGCCGATTATGCCTGCCCAAATGTTTACAGCAAATGTCACTTGATCGCGGTGTTAAACCATTTCATGTGGGTTGACGTATCTCCATACGTGACTGTTTTGACCGTTGAGAACGCAATCACGCGTAAAAGAAACCTTGTCGGTCCACAGAATGTAGCGAGGAAAGGCAGGTTCGTGTGCGCATTGATGCAGAAACCAGCGCGCGAAATCGACTCGTGGCTGAAAATCAGCTGATTGTAATGCTTGCTCCTTTTTACGATGAAACGGGTGTAGCTGTTGTTCATGCAGAACCCTCCATACACTTTGGTGGCTCGAATACGTTTTGCGAGCGATTCCACGTGTGCTACTTTATGGCGAATCGGCGACGCGTTCCAACACTTCCTCCTCAAAACCTGGCTGTTCTCGTATTGCGTCTCACGCCGGTGTCGTACCTGTTCGCTGTAAATGACACAGTCTCGCGTAACCGTCTGTCCACAGACGAGAACACGCGATGCCTTGAACAGCGTCTGTTTGGAAATGTCTGTGCATGCAGACGCTGTGTTTCTCTTGCATTACCTACAGCATCACCATACATGAGATGCGTATCTGCCATTTCTGCGTGCGTGTACTTCTCTCCATATTGCACACCAACAGTGCAAAGCTACCCCGACAATCGTGTTAGTGGTCCTTCGTGAACGATGCGCGCGCATCTGTCTCGTACGACCAGCCTTGCAACGCGGGTTGCTTACCTGGCAGGCAACCAAGTGCATCCTAACAAATCGTTTTGCGTTATCAAAAACAGTTTATCATTAAAGTGTTTCACGAAAGTTATATGTATTGTTTTGTGTTTGTATTACTTCTCCGAAAACAATAAAAATACCCAAGCGAATGCCGGAATGGATCCTTATTAAAGACCATGGCTGATTCCTTTTAAGTTTCCTAATGTCTCTAATAAACTTGGTTGTCAACGAAACGTTCATCTCCACTACAAAAAATTCACCATTTACAATAAAATGCACTGTGGCAACAACACAATACCTGGCATGTAGGCAACAACTGCTACACTCGCAATGGGGCATGCACAGAATGCTTGTAAACTCATTTTGTAATCAGAGAACTGCACCTTGTGTGGCAGTTCTTTTAAAAACGTGTCTCAAATTTAAGTAAAGGTAACCTCAACAAATAAAAACTTGATACTACAGCTCCATGAACACCTATGCACAACACACATCTTCGTCTCTGGCGCATTTCACGTGTGAATTTATGTAACAAGCTACCAAAGTTCGGGAGCCTACGATGCTATAATGGCTTAGTACAGGTTGTAGAGCTCACTTCATGTGCAGTGTGTTGCAGACACTGACTATTTGTATGATTTTTTTCTCATAAACGGCAACAAGAAGACCATTTTTGTAACTTAGGATATACTTGTCAGAAAAGCAACATAAAACGTTCTAAAAAACCCAACGGCACAAAGTTGTGGTCAATAAGAGGATGGCCACCCCTGTTATTTTCATTAAGAGGAGACTTTTAAAGTGTGTTTTCTGCACAGCTTAAATATCTCTATGACACAGGGTTTGGTAATATTTTATTTGTAAGATTACAAAAACCTATCGTAATACGTGTCTTACGGTAGCTGTAGATAATATATCATAATTATATTCTAGGCCTGACGGTCTTCAAGGAGTATACTTGCTTGATAAGTGGTGGTCTTCATACAAAATAAAAGCACTCAATTCATAAAAACACTTGTCTGATTATGTTTTTATACCTAACTCCTGTTCTAACACAAGCATTGTACTACATTCTTGATTATAATATAGGAATATTCTAACTCCAAACCGTATTGTTTCAAATTTAATATTCTAAACATTACCACACGACTGAACACTGTTAAGGGCACGGTTCAAATCAGTTTTCAACGTCCTTTTTATTTTGATATTTGTACCAGATATTTTTTTCCTTATTTTAGACACAAAGTGTGACTAAATCTTCCTCTTGGGAAATTTTTGTATCTCTCATATAGCTTTCGCGTAGTGAGCCCTAAACTTAAAAATTTGCATTTTACGGTTTTATGTACGTCACTAAACCGAACTTACATACCAAACTGAAGAAATTCACAGTGTATAACAACGTCGTAAGCTGTAACTAGACATATATAAAAACAAAAAATAAAATATTGTTGTATTTAATTAAAAATGCAGATTTTTTTAAATTAAAAAAATTCAACCATATTTAAAAAGTCAAAAATTATATGTTTTATTGTTTTTATGTGTGTCAAGATATAGCCTGCAACATTGTTATACACTGTGAATTTTTTTTTCGTATTGGTATGTCACTTGGTTTTAGTGACGTACATAAAACCGTAAAATGCAAATTTCGACGTTTACGACAAATTACGTAAAAATTATGAGAGATACAAAAATTTCCTAACAGGAAAATTTAGGGCCGTATCTATAAACGGCTTTCGAATGACAACCAACTGCTTTCCCCATAGAATTGGTGAGCAGTTGGATGTCTTTCGAAAGCCGTTTATAGATACGGCCCTTAGTCACACATTATGTATAAAATGAGAAAAAATCTATTACAAAATTAAACTTAAATAATTACGTTGAAAACTTATGTGAACCGCGCTCTTATCCGCTATCCTTAGTCTTACGCATGCAGTATAAGTTACGATGAGAGAAATATTATCCACGTAGTGTGTTATATATATTTTTGACATAAGCACTCATTGTAATAGTTTAATATATATAATATAAAAATTATTAAAAGTGTCTATCCATACAAAAACTCGCATATAAAAATACAAGTTTGCTCGTTATGACAGCTTCCTGAAATTTCCTCAGCCGTTTATATCAGGACTTTCAGAAGAATCAGGTAAAGGGTGGGCATGTACCACCATATTATAACATTGTTAACTATTTTGGCTTTGCATATTTTTAATGCATTTTAGAACATTTTCATGAATTCATTACAGCAATAATTTGTTAATAAAAAAATTCAGTGTACGGAAAGATAGTTTCTCTCCGTATCCAACCTAAATAGTATTCAAAATATTTTGGTCATAAAAAAATTTCTTTGGAAACTATGAGTAATCTTGTATAAAAAAGTAAAAAATTATGGGATATTTTAAGGTTTATCCTGCAATGCACCTTTTCTTCTTGTACTCAACGGAAATAACAGTTTTATTTATTTAAGAAATATGCGACCAAGATTTGTTTTGTTACTTGTACTACTATTAGGTTATAGCTAAGTTTAGTTATGTATACAAGAAACTTGTGTATCATATCTGCTTGCAATATTCGAAAATTTCACAAATACTGTTGTAACTACTGTTTTTCAGTTTTGCACGTTTAGTAGGTGAAAAAAGAAACAAAGAAACCTTTGTAATTTTGAAAGTATCTTGTCAGTATCTTAAGTACTAATTTTTGCATGTGTTAAGTCTACATTTCTTAAAAATATTATACACTATAATATGAATAATTTGTAACAATATTTTGTATTACGTAAAGATTATAAGAAGTAAATCAAAACTTTCTGGTCTGCAAATCAGAAATAATAACATTTTAGAACAGTCTTAAATAGTTATGCTTTGGAATTAGTTTTTACGGTAAGCGTTACATCAACATTCAGTAATAAAGAAAATAACATTAAGAACTGTACGTTCAATTCGTTTATTGCCATACTAACGGAACGCCAATTTTCACAATAAAAATAATTAATGAAATACTTAAAATACGGCAACAATATGAAGATGCTGTCCTTCTCTTTTGCGTCGTATGTCTGAATTATTGCTTATCTTAAACTTAAATCACGTTACTCATTTTTGTTTACGTTTCGAAACAAACACTTCGAATGAAGTTTATCATTACAATATAACTTAACTCTGCGTATCACATGAGTTGATAAAGCTTCCGGTGATTCACCGATAACGATATTCATTCGGTCTCTTTTACGAAATAGGGCCCGCGGTGGCCGAGGGGTCAGGCTTCTCGCCTCCTACCGAAGCGATCCGGGTTCGTATCCCGGCGGGGTTGGTCCGCGGATTTTCGCATTTGGGAATCGTGCCAGACGATGCCGCTGGTTGGCGGGTTTTCTCGGGGATCTCCAGTTTCTTCCGCCCTTTCATTCCGGCGCTGCTCCATACTCACATCATGTCACCCCTCACCAGCGGTAAAGACCTCGACGTTAAGCGCTGACCAAAATATTTTCACTTAGTTCATTCGTTTACGAAATAATTTATAAATCACGATAAATTTAAAAGGTGGAAATATTTTATAACATATAATCTTCTGCTCTCTTAGAGAGTAATTTTTAGTTATTAGCTTAATTTTTGCAGTGCGAACACAAATATCTGGCTAACTGAAATAGATACGGTTACTTAGGGTAACATTATATCGAGCAGGGAAACTTTGTGCCACCAGGCTAGTTTGATTTCAAATATAGAATTAAAGATTCCGTGCATAATGTTATGTCCTTAATGAATAAGTTTCCAAGCTCCAAGTGTATTTAATTGTTGGAGGCCACAAATATTAATAAAATAATATGTCTAGTAAAATGTTACACGAAAGCGTACAAAGTTGGGGGGCCGCGGTGTCCAAGTGGTCGGATCACTCGGATCCTACCAAGGCGATTCTGGTTCGATTCCTGGTGGGTTCAGCCCGGATTTTTCGCATGTGGCGGACATTGCTTTTGGCGGGCAGGTTTTCTCGGAGTTCTCCCGTCTCCCCCGCCTTTCTCGTGCCGTCACCTCTCTATTGCAGGGATTCATTTCATGTCATCCGTCAGGGTATGCTGATTCCTATGAGTGTCCATTCACAAATATGTTCTCGGGGTACGATACCCTACCCTCGGGTACCCTCCCCATACGATATATACTTATTATTTGAACAAAGTTACCTCAAATGGCTATATTTGACTTGTATGAAAACACTGGGAAATTAACCGAGTGAGGTCTCACAACTGTAACACGTAGAACTCGCAAAGTTTCTTCACAACCGATAATTAGGAGAAATGGAGACGGCATCGAATCTGGATATACGAGTTATGAAGCGATTGGAATAGCCGCTATGTGCGCCGAGGGCCCTTGTCATTGTTTGTGAAGTAACTTAGGAGAATGCAAAATTGCTTAAGTGTCGTTACGGTTTTCGCAATACTTCTTCACTAGTTGACTCAACATAGCACTGTAATACTAGCCTAATGCATTACCAAACCTTCCCCTTCCGTATTAATCGTAAGTAGGTAGATTACTTGTTGGCCATAAGTAATAAACATCTTTCTCTGTTAGATGTTATAACCTATACTACCCACTAATATTTCTTTCGATTTAGTAAAATTTCCTTCGAATCTTTCTAGTACAACAATAATGTTGGTTTTTCGTACATGTTTTAATATCATGGAATGAATGAAGTTGAATTTGAGTGCTGTGTACATTTATATAAAAATTATATTTAACTGACATGTCACCAGTATTTAAAAATTTATTTAAATAGTCAGAGTGAATTTTTAAACAAGCTACTGCATCACATGAAAGTCACATACAATTTCGATGAAAGTAACATTTGTGAAGGGACCCTTCGGGATACCAAGTTATATTTCATTCCACTTCAAAATTATGCTTATGAAAATACAAAAAATCAGCATATATTATGAAGATTTTTTTTTTAATTTGATACGCAAGGAATATAAAAGAAAGAAAGGAGGTGAATATAGGTGAAATGTGTTTTAAATTATTCTTCCATATCTGTCGAACCAGCCGAGATGTCGAAGTGCTTTTTCCATTCAAATATTATATTGAAAAGTTCAAGGCTACAGCCGTGAGAGAAAAACGTTTCCATTTTTGTTTGGGAATTAGCGCCAAATAGCTTACAAAATATTTAAGGCTTCCGGCACACCTCATTAAGTAGGGACTTACTTATCTAACACACATTAATTTAAATATTTTGGTTAAGTTTTACATCTCTCCAACAGAAATGCATTTAAGGAAGACTGTACACAACTATACACAAGAGCAGAAACTGGGAGGGAAATTGGCCATGGAACATCGATTTTGGAAAACCATGCAAGAATGAGATCAGGGTGGATGGAGTTGGGATTCAAACACTGAACTTCCCCAATCCGAGTTCAGCGTTTTTTACGTGGCGCCACCTGGCTCGGTCTTATGTATATGTATGTACATAGAGAGAGCTATATAGAGAGAGATTATGTATATAAGCGAATGATTCAGAGCCTTACTTCACTTCTTATGAACAGCGAGATCTTCATCACTCACTCATGTATAACGCAAGGAACGGTGGAGAAACAGTGGAATAAATGGGTAACAGTATCCTAAATAAACGCGTTCATAAAATTCGGGATCATTTTGTTTTGACGTCGACTCTTGCAAGGTGAGAGAGAAATTTTTATGTTATTAAAATCTGAATATTTTAAAATCGTAATAAATATAGTAAATAACTTGATTGTATTGGCTTTAACAGCTTCTCTTGCATTAGAATTCTTACAGTACAGAAATTAAGATGTATGGTGAGACTTTAAAGTAGGCGAAGTTATATTTCGGAGGTAAATTAACTAATAAATAATAAAAATAAAACATATCCCACAAGGTATTATTATCTGCATTTAAATTGATAGTGGAAAGAAATACATTTCCGAATATATTCGCCACATGTTTCTTGAGGTGGGATAATTTGGCTAACATATTTTATTAGGGTGACGAACATATTATTAAAAGATTACAAATAAGATATTAGCATTTATAGATGCATTAAAGTATTTGAGACGTAAAAAGCCTACACGCATTATCACGATTCATTAGCATTATTTTTATTTGTTTGAAATATAACAGCCTACATGCATTATCACGATTCATTAGCATTATTTTTATTTGTTTGAAATATAACAGCCTACACGCATTATTTCTTATTTGTACAGAAACCATGTTCATTAAGAGGATTATTTTAGGTAAGCAGAAGAATGTATCAACTGTAATTGTGTAGAATCCGATCAAACGCTTTGTAGATGTTGATGGGTTAGTTTTGATTTATAAAACGGAAATTATTATATTCCCTACAAAATAAAGAATCTGGCAGTAAAACATTTTCCAGAATACGAAGAACAGAGAAATAATAAAAAACGAGATAAGATAGCAGAATGTATCGTCGTGCTTAAACGACTCATATATTTTCCCCGTAACTGATAGTGAATCGTAGGAAGATATTAGTCCCTACTTGAAGAAGCACGTGGGCTGAAAAAAAAAACACAGCTTTACCCAGGAACAGACCAAAATGATTCACACGTTTGTCCCTTTGGAGCTCTCGCGAGTGTAGAAAACCATGAATTGAACCCAGCGTGTTAGCGTTTAGGTCAACTCACTGACGCAGGTTTAAAAAAAAACAGATTTAAATTCCGACTTTGGTAATGCATATCTTTAGTGCGTTAGTTCCGGCAATGTCTGCTTTACTTCCTTGTCATTTTTTGCCAGGACTGCAAGTTCCGTCTTTAAGGCCTCACTCTTTAATTTTGCAGTTGTTTCGAAAATATTTTTTCTAACTCAAATGAATACAGACATCAAAAATTCATTCTGGTAGTTTTAACTCGTATATATCATCGTCTGTATCTGATTTTTTTGTCTTATAATACCAAACGGATTTTTAGATTTTTGCCTCTGAAATAGCGCATATTTTTGTTAAAATAAGGCAAAATAAAACAAAACAATTTTTTCTAGCAAACGGAACATTATTTAAAATAACCGCTTTGGCAAGACTGTGTACCGTATGACTGTACACAGTCTCAAATTTTTTTCAAAACATTTGGTTAAAAACTATTTCAGTTATTAGCAATTGTTTGAAATAAATGAAAGATCATGGCCTTAAGAGAAATCCTCAAATGGAAGTTGAGCGTCTGACGATTAGAGGCGATAATGTGCTTGGTGAAAGAGAAAGACTCAACCTTACAGCACACGCATTTCCAGGTACCGATCTCGCTCGCTATAGTCCAATAACACGATAGTTAGATCTACAACTGTGCGATATTACTGCACGTATCGAAAGACAGAGGACAGAACCACATATTACCTTCCTCTTGTACCTTCAGGGATCTGAGCGCTGAAGCCCTAAAATAGGCTACTATCTTCAACCATTTTTCATTATGTTTCTTCTGTTTAAAAAACAGGACTAAACTAAAGTGTGGCGTCTATAGAAACAAGCATGTTATCTTTCGTAGAAAATACCGTATTCGCTTGACAGATATTTACGGAGATACTGATAAACGCACCAACACTGATTTTACAGAAATCATCTTCCTGGCGACTCGTCTTAAAGAGGGAGCTTGACCAAAAATGTTCATTGTGAAAGTAAATTTTATATTTGTAGAAATAGGGTTTGTTTTGTACACATACACTGTTACCTTCTTTACTTTAATGAAAAGTTTTTAGTTTTTTTAGTTTTTTTTTATGTTGGCATGCCAAAATTCAAATATGCAGAGAACGGTTTTAGGCATTTAAGAAAAATAAACTGACTTACCGACTACAAATACTTCGCACAGACTAACGATGTTGTAGGCTACAGGATCTCCTATATAAAACAAAAAATGAATGAATAAATATTTTTGTATTTTAAAAATGCTGAGACTAGGAAATTAATTTTAAATATTCAAGAACTTTTTAAAAATTCGTTTCAACAGTTTTTGCTATTATTATTCTTTAAGCCTGAACGGGAGCATTTATCACAAATCTAGTATTTTTTTATGGTTCTTGTCGTGATAAGTTATTCTGACGAATAAGGCAACTGAAAAAAACAAATTTTAAATAAGCCTACATAAATAACTAAAACCGTCGTATTTACTATACTGAAAACAATAGCGTACCTGGTGAAAACTATTCCAAACAAAGCCGGCACTCTGATTATTTATATATTTTCTCGCGTAGACATAAAATTATCACGACAATAGTAAAAGTATTATAGTATGCCCTTAACGCTGTGTTTTTGACGAAAATTTAGGCTGTACGAAATAAAGACCCGTTATTTCGACAGCTTCTTATGGTAGCCTTGAATATACGAGAAAATATTTTTGGATGTAACTGAAACTTTCTTTTTCACAGAATGATTAAAGAATATTGTACACACAAACAAAATTATTAGACTGGCATAATAAACCACTTTAAAGGAACACTTAACAACCATAAAAACTAAAGTTATGGCAATAAAGTATTTTTACAAAACAACATTTTTAATAACTTCCACTACTGTATCATATTCATTGTTGAATAGATGAAAGCATTGGAAAGCGTCTTAATATCACGATGTGTTTACATAAATAATTCCTCCAGTGTGTAAATAATTTACACCGAATCTCTTATATAGTTATTGTGTCTTTTGTGAAACGGTATTAATTAAGACGCAGTTGGCAAGTTCAAACAGCAATTACTAAAGCCAGGCCACCAGTACCAAACTTGCAGAAAGAAAAAATGTTATTCTTTCTGAGACGCGGTCCTTGTCGTAGTGTAACTAAAAAAAAAACAGATAAGGAAATAAAATGTTGTGGCATTATTGCGTACGCCAATGTGTAAAGAAAAAATACTACTGGCAGTTTTCGTACATGTACAAAAGATAACAATTTATAATAATAACATCTCTAAAAGACAAGACTTTATTGCAGCAAGAATAATCTTACGTATTGATTAAATAAACCTCCAAATGTTCTTTTCCGCTATGTATTCAGCTGCTAAATGCTGTCAAAAATTTTCTAAAATAATAGTTCAATGGTTGTACACTGACTTACATTTCAAGAATGGGTGTTTCACATTTATTGTAAAACAATAGAAGTAACATTAAATGTCAACCTTCTTAGTTTCGATGATTTAAGCCTGGTTTTACTAATACAGTTCTTATACTTACATAACAAGAAACAGAAATAACTGATAAAATTAACCAAAATTAGTAGCAAGCATAATGGAGCCAATCACGCTCTTCGTCACAAGAAATACTTTAATTTCAAAGGTGAATACTGCAAACATAACCAAAGGCATGACAGAGAGCTTCTCTCTTTCACCACTAAAATTTAACATTTTCATTGTTAATTACGATCTTGAAACATTGAATAAAAACCATCAATTCACTTTAAGTCTGACTATATTACGTAGAAGACACATTTGTCATGTTTCTACAAGGAACCGGCGAGGTATTCAGTATTTAATAAATAAGATACTAAATTAAAAATATTAAATAAATACATCTGCTACTGCGCGTTAAAACGGATCCACATAAACCCTTCAGGTTGTTCGTATACTACGTGCAATTATAGTACAGTTAAAATATTGTATAAGTAACTTCCTAAAGGATATTGCAAGTTTTTCATCAATTTATGGTATAGTGATTTTACACATTTTGTCTGTAACCGTTCAAATATTCTATATACTGTTATAAATATTTAGCAACTTTAGTAACTACCTAACATAGTTCAGAAGTTTTAACATTGGATGTATTGAAAACTACCTAACACTCGCCAAAGAAAAATAGGGATTAGTATCGAAATAATTTGTTTCAGAGCAGTTTCGAAGTCCTTTGTCATATATTCGTTAGACGCATAGCAGAATACTCTGAATAAAAAAAAACTGTATTTCGTAAGAAAAATCTTGTAAATGAACTGCTAAAAAATTATTGAATACCTCAATATGAAAATTACTTATGTTTTAACAGCTGTAACGCAACTTAGCCTACAGTATTTAAGAAAATGGAATTACTCTCACACTGTCAAATTTTGTACCGTTAAATTTCTTGAATGAGGTTGCTCGACATTTCTGAAGAAACTACAATATACCTCAAAAACTTGTTTGCACTTAATTGGTTTGAAATACACAGAAATTGTTTGTAAACTTACTAACCTAAAATAATCAAAATTACTCTCTTAATCATACAAATTAATTAATTAATTGATTTCATTTGTGTTACAAGTTCTGTTAAAAGACATAGATAAAATAAATAGTTTTTCCAAAAGTCTATAGTGTAAAACTAATTCTGAGTGTTTGCGTATCCATCCCTGATGATGTTTAGCCTCCTCGGTATAACACACGAGATATAAGATAGGCAAAACACTTTATTGAAACTAGACTCCCTGCAGTAGTTCTGAAAATCTCAAGGATGGCACGTTACTGTTTCACAACGACGATACGAAATGTTTCAAGGAACTTTGAACGCTGACCTTTCGTTTACGTACACTGCCGACAAGAAAAATTGCACAGTTTTACTACATACTATGCTAATTTGCTGTTATGTGTCGATCTAATGATAAATATGTGCATATTAAATTGTGTTATAATAAATTTAATTTTGCTATATATAAGATCTGTACAATACATTTCTTCCTTAACTTCAGTAGGAATATGAACATGTCATATATATATATACAAGGCACTTAAATATTTCGAAACAAAAATGTAAAGTTACGTAAAGTAGGTCTTGGAATCATGAAACAGTTAACTTGTCAGTACATATAAAATGCAAGAATGAAAAAGGACATACCGCACGGTAGTTCTCATTAAATGTTAAGTGTCAACTGCTAAAAATTTTTTTAACTGTAGAAGTTGTGCATGTTTGCTGTCAATAGCGATCATACATTCTGAGAATCTTATTGGTTCACAAATACGTTTTTTTCTTTAAATTGTGAAGTGTAAACGGATAAAAAAGTATATTACGTAACTCTAAGGTTGATAACTGTCTCTTCTCAAATTGTGATTCAGCTAGGCGTTACGCAACACGATAATTTAGTCTGATAAGATGGTACCTGCCCCCAAATCTGTGGGAATAAAAGGGGGCTCACCGTTGCTAGACCTCATACTTCTCAAGTAATTTTGCTGAAAGCTGTTAACAGCGAGAGCATACAAGGTAAGTTCCGTTACAAATTCTTTGTTACAAGAAACTTATGTACCGAGATACTTTCCTGTATTGTAGATTGTTCACTACGAATTTCCTATCCGCAGTATTACTTATAGCCTTTTTAATGAGAAAGGTGTATTACATTGAAGCTCCAAGATTAACAAAAATTATATTAGTTGATGGAAGGTTGCTGTACCTTATGCGAGAATTAAATTTAGTATCAGGAGCGTTCGATTTTAATATGCTTAAAGGGTTAATTTTTGCATTTCAGTCATACGACATATTTATTTCACAACAAAATCATGCAGGGTTTATTTTCAGGTGCAATAAATATACATTGCCTTCTGAATGTTATTTATTAAGTTTTATAATAATTGAACATTTTAACGTCATAACAATATATTTTACATTATTAATTGTATATTTGAAAGAACCATTAGCGTATAAACAACCTGCTTTTATTAACTGAGAAATTTTTTGAGATAGGCTACTGATTATACTCTTATAGCTACTTATTATTGTGCGTCTAGGAGACGCTAAAAACACACTAAGACGTCAGGAAATGATATTCTTCAAGTACTTCGACTTAATTATCACTATCAAATTTATTTACCGAAAATCTAAGAATAAAAATGCTAATAATTTTTTTTTACATTATATTAAAAAATTAACACCTGTGGCTGAAAAGGAAGCTTATTCTACGAGGCCGAACAGTACGTTGCATTTACCATCGTTCTTTATCTACGTCAACAGATTTGAAATCAGAGATTAGGTTGTATGAGTTGGCTTGGCGTGATAACCATTACGTCAATGCAAACGAGATAACGCACGGCGTGTTTGTGTTTAACCGATATGAACTCTTAAAATTATTAAATTAATTGGGCTGAACACAACTGACAACATTATAAATAATAAGTACAAACGTGACAGTAAATAAAATGATAACACCACGAAGAGTGTAATGTGTATAGTATAATAAAGGTTAGGTAAGCTATTGGTATCAGTACTATTAATATATATATATATATATATATATATATATATATATATATATATATATATATATATATATATATTAATGCTACTTTGACTTAATAAATTAGAAACAAGAAACGTTCTCTAAAATATACGTCCTGAGGTTTTTTTTTGCATTATAAACTATTATTATATGTAACTTTTATGTGTACCATTACTCAGAAATATGTTATATTTTGATTCATTATATACTTATATTTATACATTATATATTTGAGTATCGGAAATGAACCTCTGTATCAGTAATCGTGACATGATTTTCCGATAATTTATTTATGTAAAGACAACGTCTGTAGATGCACAGAACAAATTTATATAATGTACATATCGTCATCACGTTACATAAATAAACGATATTGCACTCTCTATTATGTAAAATTTTACAAACTGTACAGAAAATTTATAAGAGAAAAAAATGTTTGCTGCCATATTTCTAAATGTAGCTAATACATATAGCTGGAAATTATCAATTTATCTGTACCTCAGTAAAACTTTTTACCCTTTCGCAACAAAACTCACTTATGATGTTTTTCAGTCAGCTGTAATAGAGGGATACGGTATTCACATAACTGTGAATTGAACAACGCTGCTGTTTGTTCAATATTTATGTAATTTGTGAAAGTGTTAAACTTTTACTCAGTGCAGTGGTATTTCAAATTAAATAAAATCGTTTGTTTTTTGTCGTGTTTTAAACCAACACAACTCAAACGAAGCAAAAAAAAAATTGTTTTAAAATGATTATATCGCAAAATGCATTTCTCAAAGACATACTAAAAATTGTTCGATGGTCACGCGATGAACTTTGCTGCAGATTTTTGTCATTTATTTAATAAAGTCACCGTTTACCATCTCGTGAATGCTCAGGCATTACGATAATCCGTGTGTCTTACGTTTTAGACTCACAGTATACGTTGAGAAAGTGTATGGCTCACCGTCACCGTTCCTTCGATTTTGTACTTCAAATATGGAAAACAGCGTTATGCTACAATGCCGTTTAATGACTTACATGTGTCAAGAATTGTTCTCACATTTGTCGCATAAGGTTTAGAACGATGGTTTCGTCCTGTATTTTCAGGTTATATACTTACCAACTGAGGTCATTTTAACCACTGGGTCGACGTTATTTTCTTTCCAGATGAAATACCTTGTTGTGTTGGTGGCCGTATTTGGGCTGGCTCACTGTGAGATTACATGTTCTGCACGTGAGTATTTTTCTATTTTTACTTACACGAAAGTGACTATATGTTATTGCTTGCAGAAATTGTCACTCTAAAATTTTAAATATATAGTCATTGACACTATTAAATCCCAATTTATAAGTGTAATAAACTAACGTTTAGTAAAATTAAGGTAGAATAAAATAATTAAGGTGTAACAAAAACGTAATACATTTATTTGTAATTTTAGTGACACTGATGTGTAATCATAGTATACATACAACAGCTCTATGTTAATTAACATAGTTTTAATTAACTTGTATTGGTGTATACAAATTTTTGTCGGATACGTTACTGGAGACAGCTACACACAATTTCACTCTATGAAAGGAAATAAAAACAGTCTGCCGTTATCTATTTTAATTAATCAGCCCATCATTAGCCTGGAGCTGTTTCGTCAAACCGTAGAAAACCGAAATCAGGATAGCCGTAGATGAAAATCGAATCCTCGCGAATTAGAGTCGAACTTAAGACAATATTATTACTACCATCAACTTTTTTGATATTATAAAATATATGGATACTGCCGTCAAGAACTCAAAGGCTTTATTCATGAAGATGAAAAGGCAACTAAGTGGTAAATAATTTACTTAATAAAATAGTTTTAAATTTACACAATTTCTTAATGCACGGTACAGTAGCAAGGCTTAACCGGTGCCACACATCTGTCCTATATTGACAAGATAGTTCGTGTGACATGACACATCTATACGGGTGCAAATTAACACCTAGCTGAGTCGGAGAATCGAACCCAATACATCCAGTTCTCGAAGCCGATTCGCGACCAACTGCGCTACGCAGGACGCCAACGTTAGGCTACCTGGTTCAATGTGTTACTTTTTAAAGAATAAAACAGAAGTGTTTACAAAATGTAGCGTAAATGATGGCTAAGTATTTCAAATTTTGCTCTGCACTATTTGTCTAGGTACGTGACTAAAATTTATATGTATATATATATATATATATATATATATATATATATATATATATATGTATATATACATATATATTTATACATATATACATATTAATGCATATATATACATATACATATTTATACATATATATACACACATATTTTAATTTCAGAATTTTTATATCTTCAATGTGACTGTATGAAATAAAATTTCTGCAAGAATACCAAACTGAATTTGAAACATGAAAACTATTGTTCAAATTACATGCTTTAAAATAATGGCAATAACTTTTCTCCACTCTTATAACAAAAAATTTCTTTAAAAAAGGCAAAAATTGCCAAGACATGAAAACTAAAGTAATAAAATAAAAATTAATTTTAAAATTCAATGGTACAATAAAAAGGGAAATGCAATCATAAAACGACGTACACTTCTTGTTTTAGTGTCTTACTCCATCAAATAACATATTATGAAATAAAAGTAATCAAACTCCTGAATTTCTATGCAATTTTTAAGAATTATTGAATGACAACACACCCACCTTTTTAAACGTGTCTTAATCAGAGGTTGCTCGGAAGATGCTTGCCTTAAAATCTCAACTCTTTCAGCCATGTTCTAACAAATCATGGTTAACTATTCGAACAATAGAAATCATGGCGCACAATTTTTTTTCCTAAAAAATGCCTTCCTTTACCTAGTGTCCGGCTGAATTTAATCTCTTATTAAAGAAACGAAGTATTGGGGAGTCGTAAAATACAATAGGATGACAACGTTTACGTGTTTTCTGGCTCAGTTTGTGGACTGGGGTCAGAATATATTAGATACAGATGTGTTCCTCGGTTTAATTTAGTCTATCTCTACAAATCAGTGTAGAAATTTAAAATGGACATAAATGCGTACACATACATACATGAATGCATACAAACATACGTACACATACACAGTGGAGAGAAAGTACACAATCTCTAATTTTTTTTATTTTATAAAATATATTATTACAACCATCAAGTATTTTATTTTATAAGATATACGGTTACCACCATCAAGGACACAAACCCTTAATTCATGCATTTGAAAAGGCGATTCGTTGGTTAAAAAAAAATAAGTACTAAATAAACTACCTTGAAAGATGAATATGATAATAAAATAAAATTCTGAAGAATCGTAAATTAATTTTTCAAAAGAAAATTTTAGTCGCTTGATTTTATTTTTGTAAATTAATAATTTGATAATAAATACTTTATATTAAATACTGAAAACAATATCAGCAGCGTTTCCATATTGCATTATTCTGTTTGAAATTCCATGTACGAAAATGGTTATTTAAAACATTACTTTTAAAATAACTCCATTAAGGAGCAATCAACATTAGTTTATTCTTACGACTCATTTCAACACATCGGCTACAGATTCGATAAGCAGGGCACTGAAGAATGTATCTCATCCTGTAACTATCAGGCCTTAATAAATAGATTTTTAAGTATGTTAATTTAAATCGTACTCATTTTCAGCGTTTACGAGCAGCAGATACGTCACGATTATTTATGTTCTTTATCATTCCTATTAATGGCACTGTCCTTGTTATGCATTTTTAATGTACGCATACATAACATAATACGTCATACGCATAGTAAATTAAGTGCCTTCTTCCGTGAACATACTAAAATGGAAGTAAAAATGAAAATAAGGAAACTATGTTAAGTATAATATAAATTACAAAAATTAAAGTTTATTTCACAGTAATGTAGACCATTACTAGAAGGCCTCAGTTTACTGTACAACGAATATTGCTAAGGAATCAACCTGTACGTGACGACATGAATTAAATGCAGGCTTATTATTATAATATTGTTCATGAGTTTGTGTATTTCCCAACAGTTAAGCTATATTTTCTCATCTTCGAAAATAGTTACATTTTAAAGAGTCGAGTCAGTGACGTTAATGATTTTATTTGCAGGTATGTTAACCGATAATGTACTTAGACTGTAATGTATTGTTTCAGCAAGCCCTAACTTACTGGACGAGATTAAAAAGTTTGGAGCACTGCTGCCGATTGATCAAATAGAGCAAGTCGTACTTAATTACGTCGCCAACGATGAGCAGGTGCAGAAAGTGTTGTCGTACCTCCAGGGGAAAGAGTTCGCTGCAGTTGTTTCGATTTGGAACAGCCAACCTGAAATGACCGATGTAAGTACACATTTTCGGAAAGCGATGGAATTAATACAGTTTCAAACAAGAATTTTGTTGTATTTTTTTAAAATCACTCTGAACTCTTTAACAAAGTAGGAGGTGTAAATATAAGTAATTCACCTTTCGAATAGTTAGGCTAGTGATTCATTCATGATAATACGTCACGTTTGTCAAAGGTACCATGTAAATACATACACGAAAAAATCATACACTTGATTACAGATATGTGTTAAAAGGCATACATTTTTAAGAAATGAAAATTTTTCACTCTTTTGTCAGTAACTGAACACGTATTCTTATGTATACGATGAGGTAGGTTAGTTAAATTACAGCTTAGTTGGATAAAAAACGGTAAATGTTAAATTGAATAGTATTAATACACCATAAAAGAGTCATTAAAGTAAAATTTCATGTAAACATGTTTTAGCTATCAAACCGAAATATTATCTCTACAGTAGAGAAATCAGATGAAAAATATCAGTTACGAGACCGGTGAAAATTTTGATTCACGACATAAACCATGCAAACATCAGTATGTAATTATATGCAGATGTTTGACTCGCGTATTTTAAGTTAAAAATCGTAATTTAAGTGAATTCATTAAAAGCGACACAGTCTTAACGAACAGTGCGGTGTACATATCGCTTTTTGACAAAATCGAAAACAATTACGTCTCAAACATTACCAACCATTTGAATAAACGAATGAGAACTATTCTGGCTTGTCTTGGCCAGTCATATTGAATTCTTCGATTTCTGTGGTATTTATAATTAAATAAATATTTGGAAATTGTAGTTTGTTATAAATTTTTTATTTCAGGCAAACAAGACTTCTTGATATTTAAACGTATAATTTCGTTTGAAACTAGCTGACAAAGACTTCATATGTGAGTAACTAACTTGAATTATTGAGGCATAATTCTACGTATGTTTAGTAATTGTGACTCCATTGTAGATAAAGGGATAAAAATATTCCAGGAACTCCATTTTCACATTTTTGCTTCCAGATAAGTCCAAAACTATAATATTTAAATTTCTATGGCACGGAATCAAACAAGTTATATATTTTGTGCTCAAAAGTCAGCAAGAAAAAATACGATCAAAGAATAATCATTACATATGAACATTAATTCCAAAATAATATATCTACGAAATGAAGCCCAAACATGACTGACCGAATGCTTGATGCTAATATGATAGTTCCATATAAATTATAAAAACTTTCTTCAACACCTGTTAATTTATTCTTGATGCAGCTGTACGCATTCATGTGCAAAAACGGCATCGAGATCTACAAGGCCCTCAACTCGTTGAATGACGTGCTCGGACTACCCCACGTTACGCCAGCACCCACCAGGGATGCCAAGCCAAGCAGTAGGACATTCCGCCAGTTTCTGGATGACTTAGAGAAGCTGATACCTATCCAGAAGTTGGAGGAACTGTTCAAGCAGGAGGAGAAGACCAGCGCCGTCTTCAAGGAGTTCGTGGACAAAATAAGCAGCAAGCAATTCCGCGTGAGTAAAGTTTAAATTAAGAATTTCCAAGTCAAAATGGCGTATTTTTTATTTGAAAATGTGTTCATTTATGGAAAATTACTGTCACAACATTTAACGTGAATTAAAAACTATATATATAATAAAAATGAATCGCAAAATGTGTTGGTAAGCGCATAACTCAACAACGCCTGGACCAGTTTAGCCATTTTTTTTTTTTTTTTTTTTTTTTTTTAATGTTCGTTGAAGTTCTAAGATGGTTTTTACGGCGAGAAAAATTCGAATAATTGCCGAAAAAAAACCTAAAAACAGTAGAGTCAATTTGAGCTTCATTGCTATTGTTGTTTAAACAATGTAGGTATATTCCTGTGATCGAGACCTGAAGCATTCACTCAGGTATTGTATAAAGTTTGGGGTGTGGGAGGGGTGGGGTTACGGATTCGTATCCCGTGCAAGACTTTGCGATGGGAATTACATGACATCATACAAGCGTATTGCGCGCGCTCTTTACACTGTATTCAGTACGCTAGCTGTTAAATGCCGGGCAGCTGTTTTGCGGTGGAAGCCGCAGCCGGGCAGCTGTTTTATAGAGAAATAAAGATTAATTAAAAAAAGTATGCTTAGCGCAGTGGACTGGACAAATCTGTTTGTATTTGATGTTTTAAAGATAAGCAGTGAATATAGTATAATATAGAATATAGTATCACCATCAATTAACACGTAACTAAAAGTTAGTTACTCTTTTCTAATAGTACACGCGGGCGAAGCCGCAACGGGACAGCTAGTATATGTACGTATGTATGTATATATATATATATATATATATATATATATATGGCTATTTTAAAATATTCTGAAATCGAAGTAAATGTTTAAAATTGCAGGAAACATTAAAAGTACTAAAATATCCCGTTCCTAGTTCGCATAAATTTCTTTATGTATACCATATCATGTAATTTCTTTGCGAAATTTTTAATTTCTTTGTTCCATTAAGTTTTTATTATTTGAATCTGAAAATTTTGTAACTGACATTCCTTTTCCTGAAAACAAAATAAAAACATTTAGCGAGATATGCCTATGAAAAATCAATATCTCTGACAGAAACATACATTAATTAATACTTTACTTGCGATCATCCTGTAAAACTATGCAGGATAAATCATGCTGAATTTCACATATAATTAATTAAACATCACAGAGACATTCTTCGCCAAGGCAGCAGTGCACAAGCGTTCGATGACAAGCTGCATACATTAAGCAATTAAATAATCTTCTAAACACCTAGTGCACCGTTGATTGTCTTGGAGACTATTCTAGTCATATAATGTTTAATCCCCTTTGCGTAGTTATGCAAACCTCAAACCAAATTGTTGATACGGATGATTGCGTTTCAAAGATTAGGAACTAATTTTAATATAAAATGTATTTCATAAAGAGCTGAGAAAGACTAGGGTAAACTTATCTTTGAAATTAGCGTAATTTACAATACATAGAATGTTAAGACGCCACATCTAATGCTAAAATTACAAATAATTCCTACCAAATTATGCTTCATCATTTAAATGCAATTTGCTGGGCAATGTGCGATTAAATTAGACACAAATAGCAGAAGACAATAAATACTGTTACACTAAGTTAGTGTCCAAAAATAAATAGTTATAGGTAAACTGTTTTTAGTAAATAGTGTAGTTTATTTATTTGTTATTTGTACAGTTTTAAATGTTTGTTTTATTTTGGCACGCATATCTTCGTTTTCAACAAACGTAATTCTGTATTCTCGTTATTATTGAAGTCATGAATGTAAAATCACAGTTATGCAGAGGAGGTCAAGAACTGAATTTATTTCAAGTATCTCAGGATGTTCCGAGCGCTCAGCTCATTCACTAAGTGTATTTTAAGAACAGGTGTTCCGCAAATAATATATGTTTGGAAAGCCGCTTAGAGGACTGATAAAATTTACACAGATTTAAGAGTAGACGTATCTGAAATTTTCTTAACAGAGTCAATGTCACAATAAATATCTTAAACAAAGGGAATATTAGAATTTTTTGACATTTGCTAGGCCAGTTCCCTATAAATTGTATGTTAGCAGTTATGTTAGGAACTTTTACATTATAACTATCGAAACTTAATTTTAATGATTAAAATTAATGCAATTTTTGGACATCCCTCAATGTGTTTATTTTCATATTGAGGTAACGTTAGTGGCTGTAAAACACTAAATTAGAGAATTTTGCTAACAAGCTGTTCGATAAAAACCTATCACGCAAAGACTGAGAATTATTTCTTACTACGAAAACATAAATTATATAATTATTTTAATGCATTATTGTGGAGTTTTTTTAATAATAAAATTTAGTTGTTGATTGTAAGCATATAAAATAGTTTTCTAGGTTCAGACTGATTTGAATAAAATTCAACCGTCTTAAGTTAAAATATTTAAATATATTTAAAAATTTTAATATTTGCACAGTAATATATTTCCTTTGGTGTTCCAGGCAATGATTGACAAGATCCTTGCTCTGCCGGAAGTCCAGAAATTCATAACTGATCTGAAGAATCTTGAAGCTGATCCAGAGAAACTTTTTAAAATCGCCCGAGAACTCCTGGGATGGAGCACAAATTAAGACCTGAAATATGGTCTAACAATTGAAGAATAAATTCACTTAATTATTAACAACGTTTGCGAATATCTTTATTTTGTACCATTACTATGATCGCATGTAATTTCCTTGAAAATAAATAAAAATTATCATTGCAACAAACGACTTGTGTTAACTAAATATATTTCCAATACCAATAGTAATGGGTTGATTGCACACTTTTATGCTGTTCTATTCATTTACAAAGTAAGCTCATTTTAATTGCCGCTAAAATTTTATAAGGAAAAATTTTATTGTAACATGGTTTCACATATAAGCGTCGATAACTACATCCACTTGTTCTAAGTGAAAGGACATACAAATACACAACGACAGATGGATGGAAAGGTTTAGTTGTCAAAACAAGCAGGGTCATAAAAACAAATCAGATTACAGTAACTAGCTTGAAACAACTACATAAACGAGTGAATTATTAAGCCAATAAATGTACGCAATCAAGCTGTATTATAAATAAAAGCATTTGTGACTAAATCTTGCTTCATTCATCAAAATATGTAATATTTTTACTTCTGATACTAAATCCATGGGCCCTCTGATCGCGCAGTGGTTAGAGCACTCGCCTCTTACCAAGACGATCCGGGCTCGATGCTATGCCGGATCACAACCTGATTTTTTGGATGTATGAAACGTGGATGACGTTGACACATTTCGCTGCTTCTTTATCGTAAACCCGTACTTCAAGTCGGCATGAAGGGTTCGGAAGAAGCCTGCAGGTATAAAAAATGTTGCCAATAAGCAATCGAAATATAACAATTATAGAAAGTAAAATAGAATAATTAGAAGAAAATGGAATATCTGTAGTACCTGAAGGGCTTGGAAGCATTTGTAAAAAAAAAAAAAAAAAAACGACGTCTGCGGATGTCTACTCAGAAGTCAGCTTGCAGTGTGTGAAGCACGCTCTTGATTACCCTTCCCCATACGTTAATAATTGAATACAGGAAAAATATAACTTAGTTTTGATAGTAAGTTTCAGAAATATTTTTACTAACTTGGAGGGTGTGTTCCTTACTCCAAAACCAGAAAAAAGTCAATGTATACATAGGTCAGGAAATCAGTAGTGTTAATAATGTTTTTGAGTAATCAAGTGAAGTATTGTTCAATATTGTTACAAGTTTGAGAGCACAAACTTTATATGTGGGCAATTCCCATGAGTTCTTTGGGATAGAGGTCTATAATTACAAATAAAAGAGTTAAATTAAGTACTGGATTTAATATCTAACAAAGCTATGAAATACACAAAACAGTAATCAACTAGAACTCTCACAACACAATTAGTTATGCACACAATTACTCCTGTGTCACAGACACGTTAATTAATTTTGACAATTAAAGCACAAGAAAAGTCTACCATCAATTAATTAAACACTATAAATCACAATAAAATTCAGTCATATATCCAATAAACAGTATTTCTAAC
>PNEQ01112859.1:0-23055 GCA_003012365.1 Medauroidea extradentata
CGAGTGCTCGCCCAGAGTTAGTTGAGGTGACTTTTCTATCTACGGATTACGACTTGCTGCTTCCCTCCGTAGTAGTACTTGGTCCGGTACTTTATCTACCCTAATTCTGACTACGCGGCTATCAATACCTACTTCTGGTTACATTACTAGAAATAAAAAGGCAGTATGCCAAAAGAGAAACAAATAGAGACTGATTTCTTCTAACGAATCCGTCCTCTAGGCTTCACAGCCCCTCTACCACATCTACCACGTCCTGCTCCTGCCGCCATGACGCCCCAACTAATAAAAACACTCAACCACTCAGCCGGCCATCTCCCGGCGACCGGTCACGAGCTCCGATGAAACACAACTAACTTTCCTGGGCGGACACCCGGACTTACTCGGCCGAGCGGCGGAGGGATACATCAGGATCCAACTTGCCTAAAACGCTGGTCAATTGAAGTTTATAACCTAAAAATTGTACGTAACATAGATACTGATAAATTTACACAGAATTTTAATTCATAATACCAGCTAAATATTCATTTGTTTATTAATTGGGGGATGTGCAGCGTCATTAATCTGTCGCGGATCAACACCTTCACGGAGTTTTGCGCCCGACACTACCACCCACGTCGATCGAGAAACGCCCTGCAGAGCCCCCGCATTCCAGCACGTCCATGTACGTGCCTACAAGCGAGTGAACTCTGACCTGCCTGCCAGATAAATCCATCCAAAGCACAGGCTAGCTCAGAGCTTATTTGAAATTTTAAAAGCCAGCACTTCTCTGTACGTGCTTCCAAGCAAGAGAACTACGACTGGCCTGCCACATAAATCCCATTCCAGGAGAAGCAAGCTAAGAGGCTACTAGAAATTTAAAAAAATCCAAAGAATGCAAAAATATAAGAAAAGTTTACGTACAATTCATGTGTGCAAAGACTTTCCTTCATCCTCTTCCCCGCTCCAAAAAATATAAAATTTCCACAAAAAATGCTATCAAATTTTGATAAATTTGATTAAATTATGTTTGAAAATAAACAACAATAAAACTGTGCAAAGAATACAACAAAATATTTTTTTAACGACTAGCCAAGATAATCATGTTCAAATCAGGGCAGAAATAAGCTAGTCTATCTCAATAAAATAATACTGAGAAAATAGTGGTAACATTCTACAAAGAATATTGCTGTAAAAACTGAATAAAATATGTTAATGGCACCACAAAAATTAAATAAGTCTAATAAAATAACAATAAAAACTGTGGTGCATAAATTGATACAAAAAAAAAAAGGTTACTAAGTGATTCGTTAAATTCTGGAGACCGCAGCAATAAGTTCATGCAAAGATAAATACATTTAAATCCCATTTTATTTTTAAATTGTATATGCACTGTGTCAGTAACAAACAAAGTTATAGAAATCTGTACTGTAAGACATTGTAACGGAGAAGTTTAACACTATTTCCGTCTTTTTTTTTTGTATAGTCCACCACCATATTGTGTAGATGGGCTGCCTATATCCTCATTCAGGCACAAAGTAAATGTGGGGTAAAAATTAGGTGAATCTGGTGCACACATAGTGTAGACTGAGTATGTAGATGCTCGTTCAGCCACCAAGTCAAGTAACAAGAAAATGATCTAAGTGTGTGCACAGTGTAGACTTAGATGCTTTTTTAGCTGCTAGGTCGTGTAGGGACGAAAAAAGAAGGCTATAGGTGCACTTGCTAACGTACCACACACTTCTTATTCAATTGATGTTAGCCACAGAATTAATTAAATTAAGTTGTGAACACAAGCCTGTTAGGTAGTATTTAGTTGTTAAGACTTATACATTCCTTTGTGCTGTTTTTTTTAACTTTCCGTCTGCTATTTTAAATAAGCTGCCGATAATGTTGATGAGTATTTTTAGTCTGATGTTGGGTAATTAAGGTACTTGTATTACTAGTGTGGGTGTTCGAAAGCCGAAAATTAAAATTGTATTAATTTTTTATGCACAAAATATTTCAGTCACCAGACTTATTTCAAGAAAACATTTCAAGCCTGGCAGTCACCAGCTTACCCAAATATTGATGGAAAGGGAGGAGAAGGCTGGTCTGCACACATTAGTGGAGCAAGGGTGTTACATCATAGTCTGTACACCCAAAGTTATTTTATTAAAACATATTGACACAAGTGATGGCTAAGTTGTTAAAATATAATGTTAACTGCCCTGTGTGGCTTAATCACTACCAAGATGCTCACCTGCAGGACAAGCCACAAGCTAACAGCATTGACAGTACAATTAGATCAGTAGTTGCACAGGGCAAGGGCCTTATCAATCCTCCCCACTTGCAATGAAGAATGACATATAGCACAATGTATCGGGAGAAACAGGGTCTACTCCCCTGTGGTTCTTCTAAAAATTTTGTAAAAATTACATCTTAGAAAATCTTTATGAAAAACAATCCATTCTCAATCATATAAAAGGGATAGTAGAAAAGTGTTCTCAATGTGTCAAAATTATATATAACATTTCTGGAAGGGTTTAGGCTTGGTAAAAGCAGAAGGATTGCAGCAGACCTTAGAAATTTGAATCAGGGAAACTGATTTTTCTGAGGAACTTGCTGACTTTAGAAGGAGATCCAGACGGGAGAGGGCTGTCCCCCTTCCCCCCAAACCGATGATTAATAAAACCTGCAGTTTTCAGGCCAATAAATATTGACTGATACGTTAGCTATAATAGCCTGGCTATTATCCAATTGTGATAATTATATTGCAAGTTGTTATGGAAATATTTTGTTGCAGCTGATATGGTGCCAAGAGCCAAAACATTGTGGCATGGTGTACAATTACAATAACGGTAGACAGTTAAAAGGACAACGAAACTAATTGGATCAAGCAATTAAGCATTCTTTAATTTGATCAAATTTTATGCTGCACCACTCTTCCTTCCAATTTTTTACTTCTTTTAAGTAGTGACATATGGGTTTTTTTACTGTCTCACAATTAGGAACTACCAGTATCTGAAAGAAATGGTGTAGCATATCGTCTCTTTCCACCATTTTCCTTCCCCAGGGCGTGGTTTTTTGGATTGTCTTGCTCGAAAACAAGGCTTGAAGGAGAGTATCGATTCGCAAGTTGCGGAAGAGGAAACGTTATTCGTTACGGCTATATAATATTACTGGAAGGGGTAAAATTAAGAGAGATTCTGACAGAAATAAGAGAATGGGAAAGAGTGATGATGGAACAGCAAGGCAAGATAACAGACTACACTACTTGACACGTCTTCTCTAAACATTCCCGGGCACTATAGCCCGCACCCCAGATATGTTTTTCTTTGTTTTGTGGAGAAAGGATGCTGTGTTTGTAATGAATGGTGATTTAGAAATCTGAATACTGTGGGGTTTGCATTTATATACAATTTATTGCTGTAGTTATTTAGCAGTAATAACAATTATTTTTCTGAAAAGTATTTGAGATATTTTGTGTCATAATTTGTGTTATGGATATTTGGAAGCACCAAACAGTTTGTATGTTTTCTATTTGCCATTTGCGTGTAGTTTTCTGTTTCAATGTCTACTTGATTTTCTGTATACGTATATTCATGAAGTAACTGTGAAAAGTATGAAAAAAAAGTTCTTGCTACTCTGAAAACAAAAGATTTGTAAGTAATTACTATCCCAAAATCATTTTGTTTTTTATTTGTGGAGAAATAATGGGATTTTTAGTGTTTGTATAGAAGGAACGGAATTTCCCAACAGGTTCACTTAAATAATTGTGACTTTTAATTTACTTTTAGTTTTTATTGTTATAGGTACTGAGTAGGGTGTATCACAGCAATTAATTTTCTGACAAATAATTGTTTACATTTTTAATGACACACTGTTACCATCAGCCAGTCACCACCACGCTGTTACCAATAAAATTGGAATTTGGTTTTGGTTTGGTGGGTTTTAATTTATCAACTTATTTATTTCTGGAATTATTGAGTAGCAGTGCAGCAATTAAATTTTATTACAGATATTATTTTTTATCTTTAGTTTTTTTTATGTGACTTTTGTAAGTGTTTTAAGCACATTGTGATGTTTACAAAAGGTATTTTCATAAAATGGATGGTAAATGAAATGTTTTCATAATACAAAATAAAACTTTCTAATGTTTAGATTCCAAAATAGTTTGTGGGTTTAAGAGCCAAGAGAAGACAAGACACATGGAAGCAGAAGCTTAGAGATGTTGTCAACCTTTTTTACAACAGTACATATATTTTTTTAAAGCACAGTTTAACCTCAAAATATTACAATTTTTTAAAACAGTATATGTAATTTTTGGTCAGGAAACTCCTTAAAGAGCACCATTTGGCGCCTTGAAATCCAAATTTTCTCTTAGAAGGCCCCCCTACCCCAAATCAAAGAACTGGATCTAACATCCTTTTTGGATATTGATTTTATTTTAAGGGCAGGTGGTCAGCTTCAAAATGTTTACCTGTTGTATCACGAACATCCGATTATGCTTTCAATAAGCTGTTATCTAGTTATCCTGCTTATAAATTAACTCCGCAAATGATTTTCTATATCTTTGTGCTATTATAGTCCAGTCACATCTCAAACGGAAAACTTAGGTCTTTGGTGTTATGAATCAGATTTACGGACTATTTAGAAAGTGTGTGAAGTGTTACAAGGCTCACCCTAAAAGTGCATCTCCTGTTCTGTCAATTTTCCCAGTGGAAAGTGTGTCTTGACCAAGGCAGTTTCTGCACAAAGGGATGTCTGTTGTGTTCCTTTTTCTGACACTATGGGTGGTATTCATAGTTATATCTTTAGCACTACCTCCATCAAGATGTACTTATTTGCTGTCTTAAGTTCAATTTTACTTCCATAGACACTTCTTAAAGATGATCTCAAGTAACTGCTAACAAAACAGTCTCCATCAAGTCAATCTTGTATTCCTCTGTCTTAAGACTGTGTTTTCATTGTTGCATAGTGTATGCTTGAGATCACATTTTCCTAACTGTATTTCATAGTTGTCGAGCACCTGCTTAAGCAGATGAATAAGATTGTCTTCATCAAGTCAACTGCCGAGATGACTAAAGACCATCTTGATGCATTGTAAAATGGCAGATGTTAGTGAATAACTATAACCTCATACACTATAAGGACTGTATTCCTATTGTAAAGCATATAAAAAGTTGTGTATATGACGCCGATTGAGTTTTGCATTTGACGCAACCTTTATAGTATTCGTTTATTTCTGCCGAAATGGAAAAAAATTGTCTCGTAAAATACCTACTTGTAGCAATTCCCGTCTGCAATTCAAGATTTAAAAAAAACTTTACGGTGAAAATACATAAGCCTATTACAAAATATATAATTTATTTTTATTTTAAGGTACTTTTACATTAAATGAACTAACACGTCTTGTTTTCTAATGTATTGTAATAGTTATGAACTAAATAAAACATTGTCGTAGCGTGATCGTTAAAGTGTCGGCAGATTAACGATGATGAGTTCTTTTTTGGTGATTAGAGTTCGATCCTGACTACTTATAAAATTTTTTAATGTTATGTATTAGTTTTATTAATCACGAAATAAATTTTAATTGTAGTTATTTTGCTATTATCAATCATATTTCCTTAATTAAGTACCTTAAATTGCTTACTGAAAATTCACAACTTGCATGTATGTTATGTGTGTATTTATGTCTTTAATCAATGCTACAAATATGAGAATACAAATTTTAAGAGAGTTTGCACATTTAAAGGATATGTAAGTTAATAATATACAAAGTAAAAAAAGCACATGTTCGGATTCGAACCATCATCCCCTAAAACATACATGATGGTGTAGCCTACTAGTCTGCCACTTACCCAACTACACCACAAGAACACATGCAACTAAGGATTTTTAGTTATTATTATTTGTTATTCTTTATTCAATATTCACTTAAAAGTTTATTTTATGGTAGCAGCTCTGATTGTATATAAGCAAGCATTGTCTAGTTTTTATTTTTAAAATTATATTGCTTTATTCTCCATAAATACCGGATTTTACTTTTTTTTCCTTTTGGAATTTATATAGGCAAATATATTTTATAACATTTAACAGGAGTGAACCTCTTGTTATTAATTACAAATATATGCAATTTACTTGCTACAAAATCCTCTGGCACAATGATTACAAATGATAGAAAGTTTGTCTTAAAATAGAAGTCCACCATATTTCTCGTTTATGAATAGTCACTAGGTTAGCCAAGGTGTAGTTAAATAGCAGAATTCCAAACTTGATTCTCTTAAAAACGTGTTCCAAGTGGAGTTTTCTAGTGTTCAAAATGTAAACCAAACTAATTATTTGCTTATATTTGATTGTACCTTGGCTAATATTTGGTGATAAAGTGTCTTGATACATGAACAAGAAAAACTACAGGTAACTTTTCGAAAACGCCATATTTATTGTGTTGTGTTCATAAGTGTTTGGAATTGTTCGTGTACTCTCGGCCATCTTAAGTTCGTGCTTCTTCAAGCCGTAAGTAGTGCCAAACAAGCTCGTCTTGAAGCGCGCGATCTTGACGAAGATCGTCTTATTCGTGGGACTGTGAAACTTTGAGTTGAAAAGTGCTGTCTTAAGAAATAAGATGGTCTTGGTCAAGTTGTTGTCTCGAGACATGACTATGAATACCGCCCTATGGCCAGATTAAGAAATCCTCATATATTGTCACTATAAATTTGCCATTTTCACCATCAAAATGATATGTCTAGTTCATTTCAAAAATATTTTTAAAAATTCTCTTGTACCTAGCCGTACAGCACATTTTTGTACATTGACTGACCGATGGAATGAACTTGCAGAAAATGTGTCTGAAGGCACTCTTAAGAGTGTTCAAGTGGTATAAAATTATAATTTTTTTTTTATGTAACAGTGTTAGTGTTGTATGGACAGTACTTGGAAGCAAAGATTTTTTCTTATGTAACAATTTTAGCTCACATAGTTATCTCATAGTGAGTCAAAGTTAAAATTTTTCATGTTACACTTCTGTGCAAATAGTGAAGACTAAGTGACTTAGGGGCCGCCGTGCTCGAGAGGTCAGACCTCTTGTCTCCCACCAAGACAATCTGGGTTCGATTCCTGGCGGGGTCGGTCCCCGGATTTTCACATTTTGCGAATTGTGCCGGTCGATGTCGTTGGTCTGCGGGTTTTCTCTGGGATCTCCCATTTCCCGTGCTAAAGACCTCACTGTTAAGTGCTGACCAAAATGTCTTACACACTCACAGCAAGTGACTTACTTAAATTAAATAATGCACAGGGAAATAACTTTCCATTGGTTATAACATTTATAAACTCTCAGTGTAATATTTTTATCTTTACAAATTTGGTAAAACTACATGGAAAAGTTGCAAACTTAAACATTTTTTAAAATACAAATATTGTTCGCAGTTAGTTTATATAATATTTCGTTATGTTCATGGCATGTTATTTCACTGTGAATTATTGTGTTGAATTATGTTAACTGGTTTTCAGTATTTGCATAGCAGGATAGAATGCAAATTGAGACTTTGATGGGGCTACAGTAGTTGAGTATTCAGATCACTTGCCTCTTACCAAGGCTATACGGGTTAGATTCCCAGCGTGGTCGGTCCCTGGCTTTTCGCATGTGTGAATTATGCCACTGGTTTATGGATTTTCTCAGAAATTTTCCATTTTACCTGCCCCTTTATTATGTTGCTGCTCCATACTCACATCATTTCACACCTCACCAACACTGAAGAGCTAGATGTTAAGCACTAACCAAAAACTCTTCACTTTGACTATGATGCATGCTAAAATTGTTTCATAAGAATAAACTGTGCTTATAAGTATCTTTTACAGAACTAATACTATTTCATAAACATATAAAGTTTTGATATTAAAAGCCCTTAAATACCTTAAATAAATATTATTTTCTTCCAATTTATCCAGTGAGGCACTCCACTTATACTACGTGAAAGTTCATCAAACACACTGTAGCTTTTCATTAATGTAATGGTTGGAATTGACAGTGTTAATGAAAATGTCGAAAAGAAAATCGGAAGTGTGAAAGACGACCTGCAGAAAGAGGTGAGTGTCTTAAGGACGGAATGGGAGAAATTTCTACAGGTACAGACAGTGTGTCAGCCATCGATGTGTCGGGATAGCGGCTCGATGAAGTCAGAGCTGAGACGTTAGGGTAACGACGGGAGGTGCTCTGCGATGTCAGGATCGGCGGTAGCCACAAAACATGAATACAGCTGAGGTTGCCATGCCTGGGGCTGGAAAGGGGGTTACAATCAAGCCTGCCCCTTATGATTGTCAAACCCCATGGGGTGGATATCAGCACCAATATGAGATTGTTGCAACCCTGAATGGTTGGACAGAAGAGCAACGTGCCTACTACCTGGCAGCAGTGTTGAGGGGCCCTGCACTCAGTATACTCCAATCTTTGCCTGAACGACATCGCCTGGAGTATTCTACAGTAGTCTCTGCCCTGGAGCTGTGCTTTGGGGACCGCTATTTATGACATGCCCACCATGCCCAACTTCGAAGCCGTAGCCAGCGACCTGGGGAGTCACTTCAGGAACTTTGGCAAGACATTGTGGGACTAGCCCATCTGTCACTTGGGGGGCTTCCAGAGGAGGCGCGAGATGTGTTTGCCATTGGGTTCTTTGTTGATGCCATTGCAGACTTGGAGGTGCAACAAGCAATACACCTGGCAGCGCCTCATACCGAGCAAGATGCTCTAGCCCGTGCACTAGAAGTCAAGTCAACAAGGCAGGTGCCAGCGAATAGACGTGTGGTACGAGCAGCGGAAGTAACAAGCGAAGAAGAGAGGAACAGTATCGAGAATACACTGAAGGAAATTGAGACAGCAATTAGCCTCATTTCCAGCAGAGTTGGTGCTTCGGAACACCGCCCTCGACCGGGAAAGAGGACAGAGTGCTGGAATTGTGGACGACCTGGACACCTGAGAACCCAGTGTCGGCATTATCAGCAAAGAAACCAAGACCCAGAACCAGGTGAGACCAACCAATTAGTTAAAAATTCGGGAAACGTGTAAACACCGATCTTGAGGGGCGAAAGTCGGTGATTGCTGGAAGTAAGGCCCCACAATTCCTTTGAGTACGTTAGGTGAAACAGGAAGTTGATGCATTGCTGGTAGAGGTAGCCTGGATGACGTACCCTGTCAGATGGTTGTAGATACAGGGGCGAACATTACTGTCGTCAGGCCAGACATCATTAGGCCTTTCCTCCAGCAAGCACATGATCAAAGTACTGGAGTGTGCATGTTAACCACTGTAACTGGTGAGACAACACCAGTGAAAGGGAAGAAGTGTGTGCAACTAAAATTGGGTGAACTAGAAATAGAACATGAAGTCTACATAGCGGATATTGCGGATGCATGTTTACTGGGACTAGATGTTCTGTTGAAACTAAGATGCTGCATTGACACTCGACTGGGGGTCTTGAAGGTAGGTGAAACTGAGTTGGTACTGATACCACGACCAGAATTAACATCACCAGTCAGCTGCCCTGTAGTTTGTTGTCAGGCCACTGTGTTGCCCGCTTCTAGCATAATTGTGATATCAGGGCGCTGTATAGGACAGTTTGTAAGCAGCCTAGGATTAATCGAGCCTATGAGAAGAGGGCGTAACGTCCCTGATGGAGTACTTATAGCCAGGAATTTGGTCTCATCAAGATCAAATAATTTCCCTGTTAGAATGATGAACTTGACTGACAAGGCAATTCGTCTTGAGGAGATGGCAACGATTGGCTTGTGCAAGCAGGTTTCCCAGATAAACACCACTAAGTCTAAGGTCATAAGGGAGGATCTTGTGAAGCATACTCTGCCAGAACCACTTACAGAACTCCTGAAGAGGACAAAGGAAAACCTGGACTGGAGACAAGAGATTGCTGTTGCAGAACTCTTAATATAGAAACAAAATACTTTTTCATGTGGTTCACATGATCTTGGTAGGACATCTGTGGCATGTCACCATATTAATACAGGAGACGCCAGACCTATCAAGCAACCCCCTAGACGTCTACCTCTTGCTTCACATGAGGTAATTGATGACATTCTGAAGGAAATGAAGGATTTGGATGTGATAGAGCCATCAAACAGCCCCTGGTCATCTCCAGTTGTGTTGGTTAAGAAGAAAGATGGCTCAACAAGATTTTGTGTAGATTACCAGCGGCTGAATGATGTGACCAGGAAAGACTCCTACCCACTTCCTCGGATAGATGACACTCTGCATAGTCTGGCTGGATCCCAGTGGTTCTCAACCTTGGACATGAAAAGTGGTTACTGGCAATGCGAAGTGGCCCCGCAAGATAGAGAGAAGACTGCCTTTTCTGTACAAGGGAAAGGAACTTGGCAATTCGAAGTCATGCCTTTTGGACTGTGCAATGCTCCAGCAACATTTGAACGACTTATGGACTACCTTTGGATATTTGTCAGGTTTATTTAGATGACATTGTGGTTACAGGGAAGACCTTTGATGAACACCTGACATGTCTTGATTCAGTGCTTCAGAGGATAACAGCAGCTAATTTAATGCTAGTTCCAAAAAAGTGTAATTTGTTCCAAAGGAAAGTGAAATTTTTGGGACATGTAGTGTCGGCTTAAGGGATAGAAACAGGTCCAGAAAAGACGAAAGCAATTAGAGATTGGCCACGTCCAACTGATCGGACACAAGTAAGAAGTTTCCTTGGGCTGTGTGCTTACTATCTGCGTTTTGTGTTTGGATTCGTCACAATAGCAAAGCCATTACATGAGTTGACTGAGACTAAAAGAAAATTTTTCTGGACCCCTGATTGTGAATCCTCATTCAGAAAATTAAAGGAAATTTTGGTTTCACCTTCTTTCCTAGGTTATCCTAGTAGTGATGGACAGTTCATTTTAGACACTGATGCAAGCAATTTGGGGATTGGTGCTGTGTTGTCACAGATCAAGATTGGAAAAGAGAGGCCATTAGAGTATTTCAGCAAAGTGTTACATAAGCCTGAAAGAAATTACTGTGTAACTCGCAGGGAGCTCCTGGCAATGGTCAAGTCTATTTCACATTTTCACCATTACTTATATGGAAGGCATTTTATTCTACAAACAGATCATGCATCATTAAGTTGGTTACTGAACTTCGAAAACCCAGAAGGACAGTTAGCTAGGTGGATGCAGCACCTTCAAGAGAACGATTTTGAAATACAGCACAGACCTGGGCGCTTACACAACAGTGCTGATGCGCTGTCCAGGAGGCCATGCGAGCCAATGTGCTTTCATTGTGATCGCCAAGAAGGGAAGGCTGGGAAGACACCAACTGCTCGGGTAACAAGAATCCAAGAGTTCACAACTGGCAATGAACCTTCTCCCTGGAACAATGAAAAGATTGGTGAAGATCAGAGAAAGGACCCTGCTCTTGGGCCAATACTAGAATGGAAGGAAAAAGGCCAGCGCCCAGAGTGGGCAGATTTATCTGATCAAAGTACTACAACTAAGTCATACTGGGCACAGTGGGATTCTCTATGAAGACATTTTGGAGTTAATAAGACTCTCAACAAAGTTAGATTGCGATACTATTGGTTACATTGCAGGGATGATGTGGAGAGGTGGTGCCGAACATGTGATGCTTGTACAGCAAGAAAGAGACCAAGAACTAGAGGGCGTGGTCATCTTCAGAAGTACATTGTTGGAGCCCCGTTCAAGAGAATGGCCATAGATATTTTGGGTCCCTTGCCAGTGACTGAGAGGAAGAATCGGTACCTATTGGTGGTGCAAGACTACTTCACCAAGTGGCCTGAAGTCATACCAATACCTAACAAGAGGGTAGCACAGTGACCGATACTTTAGTGGAGCATGTATTCTCAAGGTTTGGAGTGCCGCTCGAACTTCACTCCGACCAGGGCCGCAACTTTGAAGCCAATTTATTCCAAGAAGTGACCAAAATTTTGGGAATGAAGAAGACACGGACTACTCCTTTGCATCCTCATTCGGATGGGATGGTCGAGCGGTTAAATCAAACCTTAGAACAGTATCTGTCCATTTTTGTAGCAGACAATCAAAAGGACTGGGACTCCAAGGTGCCCCTGTTTCTCCTTGCGTATCGGTCAGCTGTCCATGAAGCCACAAGGGTAACACCTTCAAAGATGCTGTTAGGGCGAGAGCTTCGTCTTCCAAGTGATCTACTGTTTGGGAGGCCAGCAGAAGAAGAACAGCCTGCTTCACCGATGGTGTATGCTGACGAACTGCGTCGCGAATTTAGCACAGTCCATGACTTCGCTCGACAACATTTAGAGTCAACACCAACGGGATGTTAACAAGGTATGATTGAAGGGGACCTGAATAGACATTTCAAGAAGGAGAGCTGGTGTGGCTGTATAACCCACAACAACGGAAAGAATTCTGTCCGAAACTACAGAAATGCTGGGAAGGCCCTTACCAGATTGCCAAGAAGATAAATGATGTGGTCTTCCGGATAGTTCGCAAGGGCTCTCGGACAAGAAAACCCAAGGTTGTGCATATTGAGAGACTGGCTCTCTATGATGGACCAGAGTCTGTTGTGTCTGCTCGGGACGAACATACTTGAAGAGGGGGCAGTGTTGCGAGCTGCGACTGTCTGGCTGGGTGGTGTAGTACGATACTGTGGTGGCGGAGCTAGGACACCCCCTTCCCACCTACTCCTCGGCGCCGTGGCTGTCGGGCAAGGCGGCGAAATACAATACAGTGGCGGCAGCACTAAAAGACCTCCTCGGGTGTTGCATGGATAACCACCTGCACGCCGCTGTAATAGCATAGCAGTGTAAGCCGATATAGCAGCGGCAATAACAAAGAGGTTTGGCATACATTGTGTCGTCCATGTGTGGTGGCGACCACCTGCACCCAATATCAGGTAACCTAGGGAAATATCGTGTTCTGGAATGTTCCTGTTCCCTCTTTATCTCTCGGGGTGGTGCTTGACTTTGAAGCGACATCTTTCCAGGAGGTTGGAGAAGAGATACCTGCCGAGATAATTTGAGAAGTAGGGGTGGGTATATAAGTGGGAGCTGCAGCAGGAGCGAGAGAGTTTTGGCTGGCAGGTGCGTGGTGCGATCTCAAGTGATAGTGACAAGTGTTGGATTGCGACGACTGTTCAAGGGTGTCCAGCGAGTGGGACCGCAGCAAGTAGTAGGAAGAAGGTGTTTCTAGGCCAGAAAGATTCTTCGGTATTATTTCATTGGGTCCACCATTGTGAGTGGCTAGTAACCTTTCCAAGTAACCTTTCCATATGCAGAGAACTTATGTAGATGTATTTTTTTTCCTTTATGTAAATAGTAGTTATTTGTTCTGTTTCACATTATTATGGTAAATCTTTATAGACATAGATTTTTTTGTATATACAGTAGTAAATAAACTAGGTTAGCTTTATTTTCTTTATATTATCAAAGACCTCCATCCCCAAACGTACCTAGCCCGCAACTTGTAACAATATCCTTCCACAGCAGGTCGTACATGAGTCTTAAAACAATTGACATGTTGGGCACAAATTTTGAATAGTAGTTAACAGATCCTAGAAATGATTGCAGCTGCTCTACATTACAAGGACTCGGAGCATTTAAAATATTTTCTACCTTTTGATTATGCATATGGAATCCATGTTCATCAACAATGTAACCCAGAAAATTCACTTATGGTTTCAGAAATTCACATTTACTTACTTGCAATGTTAATCCACACTCCCGCAAGCATTTCAAGTCCTGTTCGGTTCTCTCCAGAACTTCTTCTGTAGTTTTCCCACTAACCAGTATATCATCAATGAAAACTAGAGTACCTGGCAGGCCTTGCAACACTTTTTCCATTTCTCTCTGGAACCAACCTGGTCCAGGTGTTACATCATATAGGAGTCTTTGATATTCATGTTTACCCTTGTGTGTTGATATGTTTAGCTATGGTTTACTTTCATCACTCAATTCAACCTGATTATATGCCCTTGACAAATCAAGCTTAACAAACTTTTTCACCCCATGTAATGTACTTAGTAAATCATCAATTTTAGGTACTGGATAATGGTCAACTACCAAGTTTTTGTTTACTGTAATCTTATAGTTGCCTGCAATTCTAACAGAGTCATTTCTTTGACAATTGAACTCCCATAGTTTCTAACCTAGCAATTTCCTGTTCTGCTTTAACCTTGAGGGTATAGGGCATAAAATAGGGTTGCACGAATATAGGTCTAGCATTTTCTGTTAACTCTATCTTAATCTTACTCTTATTATATAATCCTAATTTGTCAGTAAAAACTTCTGGATACTTAGAGGTTAGGTTTGTCACTAGACTGCTTTCTGAAACCAAACTGTGCATGCTAATAGTTAGCCCAAATGCTTTCATCTACATCATTCCAAATAATGGCCTATCCCCCCATTTTTAATAACATGAAGAGTTACTGCTCTTTCATTTACACCCATTTTAGCTATGACTTCGATAATACCAACACATTCAATAGTGTCACCTGAAAAGCTTCTAAAGTTATGTTCCAGTTTCATTAATTGTATGTGTCTAAAATTCTGCTCATACAATTTCTCACTAATTGCGGAAACATTTGATCCACTGTCTACTTCAAACACTAACAGTTCCTCATTGATCCTGACTTGTACTCTGATTTCTTCAGTGCTTGAATTACCCTGGCATGCTTTATCTTCAGGATCCTAAAACTGGAGCAAATAGTCAAATGTATCCTCGCCTCTTACCTGTCTTTTGATTACCCACCCTTGCACTTCGACGTTGCTTAAATCCTCTTCTGAATGAGTTATAGAGCTGCTGCTTGTATCTTGAACCTGGAATTTTCTTTGTACCATGTTGTTTACTTTAGTTGCACTAGAACTTTAAGTTTTCTTGCACATAACCTGCAAATGTCCTTGTGCACCACACATTCTACAGTTGTAGGTTTTGTACTTGCACTGGCTGGCTATATGGTTCGTTCTGCCACAAACAAAAAATGACCTTGCTGGTTTGCGATATGAAGCACCAGTTTTGTAGTTTTGTTTTGCTTGCTGACGTGCCTGCGTGTAGTTAATTTCAATGTCTTCGTTTTTGACCTGACTGGCACTAGCTAATTCGAACACTTCCTGACATTAGGATTGAAAGGCTGTTGCCAACTATACAGCTTTCCCATACGATAAATTTGGCTCGCTTAGCAGACGTTTATTGATACTGATGTCAGTAACACCACATACCAGTTGATCCCGTATGTTTTCCTCTAGGTTCACAAATTTACGGTTTAATGATAGCCGTTTTAAACTGGCAATGTACTTTGAAATTTATTTGTCTTGCTTTTGTTTATGTTCCTTAAACTTGTACCTCTCGGTGACTTCAGAAGTTCTCGCTTCAGATGATTTTGTAGGCACTTGACTATATCTTGGAACTTCAACTCCGACAGTTTCTTGGGAATACACAGGTCTCTTAACAACGTATATGCGTCGTTATCCAGCAGTGTTAACAGTATAGGAACCTTCTTCTCTTCCTTAATTTTGTTTGCTATGTAGTACTGTTCCAACTGCTCACACCATATTTCCCAGTCATCATCCTTAAGCCTAAATCGTTCAAAGTTCCCAGCACTAACATACTATTTCATTTCACTCATTTTTAGCCCTCGTCCTTTGTCGACAGGTAGTACCTTGCTATACTTCTACCGCCCGGGTGAAAAAGATCTCAGCTCTTCGCCACATTGTAATGTTCAATAATAAATACGTACAACTGTTTTCAGCACTTTCGTTTACTTCCATAATAAGTACAATTTCTTACAAGACGTTCTCCAAAAACTTCTTTCCTCCTAATCCTGTTATTTTACTCTGCTTTTTATGGCGCCAACACTAACTGCTGACAACCTTATAGTAATTCTAAATATACCACACTTACCAGTGCTCAAGGCCTTGCTGTTGAGACAATTAAAGTTTTTTTTCAATGTCCAACAACAAGCTTGGATTGTTTGTATGCTAATCTTCTAGTTTATAGCTTGAGTTCTTACAAAATAAATGCTTTTCTTTTATGTTAATTTGGTGATATTATTACAACTTCAAATGAAATTAAAAAGTTTTGCGAATTTTAAAAAATTTTGTTTTGAAACCAAAATTATTTTTTTGTTTTGTGTACGTATACCTTACGTGAAGAATCAAAATAATAATATGTTATTTCAGTGTGATGTAATTCCATGGGTTTTTGTTAGTTGCACTTCCCCATGACATGCAATTTGTGACTTTTGACATTTCTCTGTGCGAATACTATGAAAGCCAAAACTGTCATATAAGGATAATGGAGTTGTCAGTAATTTATACTTAAGTAATAACGTGTGGTGTGAACATAAAATATTTCAGGTTTTATTGATGAGCAACACATTGTGCTAATTTTGGTGCTCCACATAATTGTAGTACATAAAATGTAATGGCCACACTTAAACAATTATTTACTTTTGTAGGAACAGCAACGCCGGCTTGAGGCAGCTAGATTGTACAGAGATCAGCTGATTTTTGAGTTAATTAACAAACAAAATCGAACTCCCAAAGAAGAGGAACAGCTACAGGCTTTGAAACTGGAAAGAGACTTTCAGCGCCGTGCTGAGGAGGATGCTGCAGCAGGACGTGATGATGAGGAAGAGGAAGGAGATGACCACCAAGTATAAATGAGTCTTAAATCTTTGTTTGTATTATTTGGAAAGGAGAGTTTTACTCATTTAAATTATAGACTTAAAATTTATTGCAGTATCGAGGTGGCGAGCGACTGGGAAAACTGGGAAAAGTCAGGGAATTCTTTAAAAAAAAACCTGGAATTTCAAAATTTAGTAAACAAACATTTCTACGTTGGGTATTAACACAACATACAATTTTCTTGGTACACATACCAATTTTAAAGTTCCACAATATCTTTTCGTACCGATATTGTAGTTGTGTGGAACAGTGGTTTTGATGCGTAGTACCAGTTTTTCGTCTCAAATGCAATTTTTTGCGTTGTGTACCAGAATTTTCAGTGTTTCCCGCCAGTGTTGCCAGACCAATGGTTTCCCTGACCATGTGTTGTAATGTTTTCAAGTTTCCACAGTGGTAAAAAATTACTATCTCGTGGTGTTTCTTGCGTACTGTTTGCAAAATGCCGTAAATTTTAATGCATTTTTAGTTAATAAAGTGGGTTTTAAACGTTGTGGTGTTTTTCGCCAAGGGTTCGTATTAGAAATTGAAGGAACGGACTTGGCAACACAGGATCCACAGTTTGCTTTTGTTCTTATCATGCGGCATGCTGATACGTTGGTTAATCATTCTCGTTTGTTTGTTGTTTACTTGCAGTGGCGTGAATATTTTTGTTTATGGTTGGTGATAGTATTAATATCTTCTGAACAAGTCAGAAGTCCATGGATTTACATATAAATTGTATTTTATATATTGTACCACGTAATGGAGGAACACGCCTGAACTTTATGGCTCGTGCAGTGTCAAAGGTGTGTTAAAAAGTTACAGGGTAACATGATCTCGTGTGTTTATGAAAATGTTTAAGTGCATTAAAAATACCGGGAAATGTATGTTCAATGAGTGTTATTTCCTCTATGTAATTAATTTAGGAAAAACAATTATGACAGGAAGAAACAATTGGTTAATCTATCCTACTGCTAGTTCCTAGTGATAACTCTGCAAGGTGCAATTCGTGTAATGTTAATTTTTCTTTAAGCGACTTGGGCCGGCATTCCGTTATCAGCCACATTGAAGGCAGAAAATCCTAGGCTGGGAGTTTAAACTCTGTGAAGGTAGGCCTAGATGCTTTTTTCAAATCTGTACCATGTGAAACCACAATGTTTCCAGATTAGTGTCATTGCAAAAAAATTTCAGATAGAGCGAGATAAGATAAATTTTTACGTCACATTTGGTCTTGCGTCGTATTTCATGGATGAAATGAGTTAAATGCTAGAGGGGAAGAAGGTTATAGTTTGTTTCAAAGAATCATTGAACAAAGTTTCGCAAAAACAACAGGTGCACATTACAGTATGTTTTTGGGAGTCAAAGAATGATGGTGTAGTGACCAGGTATTACACATCTGTATTTAGGCCACTTATTAAACACTTTTAATTCTGGTATCGAAAGCTTTTCTCTCCATAACTTCACAACCAGAGCATTTAAAAGTGGAAAGTGATTTGACTTAAGTGAAAATTGTTGTATTTGAATATTCCCAGGACTTTGCTGCTTTGTAAATAATAGGTAAATATTACGTATCACTGCTAATCTTGTACTGGACAAACTAGGGTTGATTAACAAAAAATGTTTTATAGAGACGTTATTAATGGTCCTACGTAAATTTTTTGTTAGGTTAAGTTAAAGTTGGGTTAGGTTATGTTAGATTAGGTTACAAACATAAAATTTGGTCAGGTCAGGTGAGGTTAGGCCTACCTAACCTAAACTAGGCAACCAAACAAAAAATTTTACCTAGGGCTTTTAGAGACATTAGAAGTAGTCTTACATATAAAATTGTTATGTTCTTGAACCTAACCTAACAAAAAAGATTTTTTTACTTTGCACTACTTATAACGTACCTAAAAACTGTTTTCATCAATAAACTATGTATCTAAAATTGATAGTTTGGCCGGTACACTATGAGAAGCTATTCTTAATATCTACCCAGAAAAAATTTTGTTGTGATTATACAACCTGATTAGTTTTATTGATATTCTGTTGGTCAGGGAAATAAGAGCAGCTGACCTGGAAAAGTCAGCAAAATTTTTTTACTCGTTTTGCTAGCCTTTGTAAATGTGTGTAATTATTAATGCTGATTCCCTTGCCAAATAGATTTTGAATGAATATATGAAGGTGTAAAGATTTTGTGTATGTAATTAGGTAAGTTGAAGTAGAATCTCATTATAAGGAACCCAGTAATAGCAAGAATAGTCTTGTGAAGTCTTTTGAAGGAACCATTAAAAAATTGTAAAATTATTCCATGAAAAATTATTACATTATGTGCAGAAATTTATACAGCGAGATTGTGTGAAATGGGCTTCCAACAAATTTCATTACTGTGTGACAAGAAGAGCTTTTGTTATCTATCTGCTGTGGATGTCCTCACCCTACGTTCTAGAACCTTTTACTGCTGTTATGTGACATAGTTTTTCAACTTTTCAGCATGCTGTTGTGCTACATTTGTTGACGACCTATGTAGTTTTTTTAACTTTGATAAGTTTATAACGTGATTTGACATGTTTGAGTCAACTCTCTCTTTTGAATAAAATGGTACCCTATAGTTCAGTATTTACCGTTCACTTGTTCCCATTGTGTCGTAAACAATGAGTGACACAAAGTTTTCTCTCGTCGCTTGTGTCCATATTTAAATGTCTTGATCATAAAAATAAAATAAATAATTTATAAAAACATAGTTAAAAACTATTTCTCATGCACTTCATTATGTCGTAGTGAAACGTTCGCATGACAAGGCGATAATGTTATGAGCATGGTGTATCACACATTCACGTAAATCCTGGATGGCAAACAAACATCTCAGTCCAGACATTCGGCAGTTTGCAAATGGTACAAGACTGCAATCAACATTGCAAGCATAAGAAACATGCTTTGAAAAGCCACAAAAAATCAGCGCTGCACGTGGCAGCAGAAGTCAGTAAGAAGTTATGTTGATATAAATGTTTTAGATTTGTAAGGCCTATAAATTAAATCCTACTGTTACATATTTCTAAATGTTCGTTTATCCTTTGCGATTATTAGCTAAGTTAAGTAATGGTATGCAAGAACATTTTGAAATAGATGTAAACAAATACTCTTACATTGTTTCAATAGAATTTGAAATTGGTAGGTTCATCAATCTTGTTATTTTTATTTTGAAGTTATGAGTTTGTGTATAGTTTGGAGGTTTGTATGATTTTAATTTTATTAAGTATAGCTGCATAGTAAAAGTTGAGTACTAAACTTTAGTACCATTATGGACCTGTAGAAGTGTGAATCGGAAAAGTTTCTTAATGTGTAAATTTTTTTGTTCTATTATATTTTAATAGTTTTCTTTTTTTTTCTCCTAGTCCTTCTTATTCCTCTTCGCAATTACCAGCGATAAAATATTTGGTTATTAATGAAGCTGTAACCAAGGCAGAAACCATATTGTGTTTGCACAGTGTCATTAAACGTTTTTCATTTTGGAGAGCTGCAAGTAGCATGTCATGTTTAGCCACTATGTTGTTCTCAGACAGCGAGATAGCTGGGATAATGCAAATGCAATGGACAAAGATTGCATACAACATTGTACATGGCTTGACACCATATTTTAAGCAAGAACTTTTTTCTTGTGTAGGTTGTAGCGGACAACGTAGTAGCTGGGTTTGATGAAAGCTTGAACAAAATTTTCCATAAACAACAAATGGACATTTATGTTGGATATTGAAGTGTTGAAACCCCCAAGAGTCGCAACACAGTACCTATTGTCTGTATTTTTGGGAATAACATGTGCAGACAATTACCTGAATGGTTTTCACGCAGAAATTAAATCAGAAAATTTTATCAAGATCATTCAATTATCAGTGGATGGGCCAGGTGTCAGTCTGAAACTTTTCAAGAATCTGTGTGTGATAATGAAAATGCAGTAATGAAAGAATACCCAGTCACTTTTTCCATTGAATATAGGTAGTTGTGGTCTGCATTCTTCGCATGGTACTTTTAAAGCAGCAATAAATAGTACTTAGTGGATATTCATACAGTCTCTTCGTGCATTGCACTACTTGTTTAAAGAATCTTGTGCTCGAAGAGCAAAGTTCATTGAATGTACTGGCTGCAAAACTTTTCCACTGAAGTTCGATGCAATAAGGTGGGACGAGAACATTTCTGTTGGAACACAAGCTCAAGAAATACTCTTCCATGTGCAGAGTTTGTCAAAGAACCTGAAAAGGATATTAATTTTGTTACAGCTTGCAATGGTAGTAGTGTTGTGTGGGAGGCTAGGAAGAATAAGTTCCTGTGTGCTGAGCTTTCATTTTTCATTGTCATTGCAAACTTTGTTGAGCCTTTCCGCTGTGAATTATCATATTTAATATTTTTTGTAACTAACATTTGATGTATTGTGTATAGTGGTTAAGGTATGGCGTATAGTGGTTGTGTTGTACTTAGGGGCAATGAAAATGACTTGAGGTGTGTTTGTGTGTAGTTTTGTTTATTGTTTGATTGCAATCTTTATCAAACAACTGAGATTAGTCAAAAATGTTGTAATTAGTAAGGAAGTTTAAATGCCTAGAGATTGTTTTGACATGGTGTGATTTCACTTTTGTGTTTATATTTTGTAATTAAATGTATAAGTTTGGTTCTTTCCTGATTATCATGTTTGCTAATTACATGTGCATACAAAAGAAGTATTGTGTGTTGTGGTTAAGACTTAATTGAAGAACTGAATGACACAATCAAGCATAGTGAGAATTTATTATTTCAATATTATTTGTAAATGATTTTTGTCTGTTTCACAGTTTGTTGCATTTCTTTTTACAAGTTGTGTGAATGATATTTTTTCCTGGTATATACATTAAGTAGGCATATATTCTTCTGCTCAAATGTTATGGTTTTTTGATTAGTGATTCTGAAAATATTTGCATAGGGGTCAGTGTATTTTAAATATGTATCCTGACATTTACTCTTGATACGATACCACTCTTATGTTTAAACACCATTTGTAAAACTAGTTATGGTTAGTGTGCTTTGATAAAGAAAGTATGTTTATGTTAATTAAATTTTATTTCAATAATTTTTGCATAACTTCATCACTGAAAAAATCTTACAAAAACCTGGAATTTGAGAATCCCTTGAGAGTGGCCACCCTGTAAATCTAAATACAGTAAACCCTCGTTTTATCCGACCTCCATTCAGCGGACTTCGTATTTAACGGACAAAATCTGGCGATACAAAACTATTCCACCATCGGGTCTACTTGTCACATGCAGCACAAGACCTACCTGGTTATTGTGTTTTGGTAAGTGACATCAGGCACGCGCACATATAGCCGCGTAAGACTGTAGACAGAGTTATTTTTATTTGCGCATTGGGGTACGTGCAGTGTCCGGTCAAGAATGATTGTCTACCTGAATTTTTTTACGGAACTGTAAGATCAACAGCGCAAGACCTACCTGGTTATTGTGCTTTGGTAAGCGACTTCAGGTGCGCACACAGATAGCCGCGTAAGACGGTAAGCAGAGCTAGTGAATCTCTCATCAGTGTTTTGACATGTCAGGACAAGAACGACTGTCGTGTCTACGTGAGTTTTTAACGCAGTTTATGTACGCGATAAATATTATGCGTTTTTAAAAATGAAATAGTGTCTGCAACAGGACAGAAAATAAATAGAGTAAGTTTGACATCAAGCAAAAAATTTGAACTAATATAACAGTTAGAAGGCAGATGTTTCGTAGCAAAGTTGTGTGCTGATTATGGTGTCAAGAAACAAACCGAGTCGGACATTTGTAAAGCAAAAAACTAATTAAATAGTTATGTGTTGAAATATGATGTTGAACAAAAAAATGGCACTGTTGGACCCAGGAAACACGTGAAACTTGCTACCTCATCTTCACACGACGAGGCAATGTATGTTCAACAACGCTCGTGTGGTGTAAATGTGTGAGGTGTAGAGATATTAAATCTGCTGCGGACAAAGTAGCGCAACACATGCCTTTCTCACGCTCAGGATTTCCGTCCCTTGCCCTTCAGAAGTTCTCAAGGACGGCGGCTAGATTATTATCTTACAGACACTGTATACGATACTGCATCGCGATGCAAACAGCGGTAGTTTAGATGGACATTTTTTATTTGTCATATATTTCGTAAATAAACTCTTTACTGTGAAATACAAAGCTGTAGCTCAAGTTCACGTTTCACATGTTACCACGCAACGTAACTGTTCAACTTGTAGGTTCGCTACGAAGGAATATACGCTGTGGTTTTATGACACACTTACTTTATTTACTACTTTGCATGTTACTCCTCTATTTACAATGATAAGTCTTTACAGTCATGATAACATTCATTCCCGCCTTTTTAACTACTGCTACATACATTAACAATACTCAGACAGGTGAACCAACCTTGCTAATATACCCAACTGCAACACCTTTCTTTTTC
>PNEQ01112859.1:23155-59794 GCA_003012365.1 Medauroidea extradentata
TTTGCAACATGTGCATAAGTGTTTTGAACATGATTTTTCAAGTATGACAATTTTTTTGGTATTGATCTCTTTTATTTTATTTTGTGTATTGGATGTTGTAGTAGCTTTAGACGGCAATATTTGTTTAGTATTCATAAAACTCTACTAGAAAAATAATAAAAACTAATTTTTGTTGCATTGTGCCCCGGCTTCCCCTACTGTCTATCCCATGTAAGAATTCCGTGTTTTAACAGCCGATGCTACCAACATTTTTAACATGTGCCGAACACATGGCAGAATAACATACCGTTTAAAACAACAGGATGTGATCGTATGACCTGATGAAGCAGTAGTGGCAGCCCTGATCAACAAATCGATTAACATACATCTCCGACATTAAAAGTAGTGTGTAATATACGTGAAAAATAAGTAAACATTTTGAAGGAAACAAAATATCATGGCTCTGTATCCAGCATTAGTCAGTTAACTATTTTATTCTATTCAAATCGCGTAATTTTATAACTAATTTACAAACAACCGCACCTTTATCAGTCAACCTGTAACCAAAACAAAGCACTGCCATTTGCGAGTGTGAAAAGTTACCACGTTCATGTGTTTGAGTGTGTTACATCAATATTCTGTGCGTATATTTAATATATTGTAATGTGGGGATTATAAAACCCAGCCTGTAATCGCCAGTGGGATATTATGACGTCCGGCAACCAAAACAAAGGACAACGGGTGTTTTAGCTTTCCGTGTGTGTTTGCGATTCTTGTAAGGTGTTATTTTAATATTTTGTGCGTATATGTAATTTTAATATATTGCAATGCATGGGGTTAAGGCGTGTTTCGGAAGACGAGAACTTGTGTAAGTGTCGCATGTCTACAAAAAAACAGTCGCTAAGAAGCAGGTAATCCGTCCAGAGAAAAGTGCTACAGAAAATAACAAAAAAAAATGTTACCTACCTTTTATTTTAACAGAATTTGTGGGTAAATACGTACAGTTCTTGTTGTAATCCTATATGTAAACATGCTTTTTCAAGGCGCCGACTCAATAAATTCTTTCTTTTTGTTAGAAAAAGCCCGTGCTTTTTTCTTTCTTTTAAGCAAGTAAGCGGTTAATATCAAGTACACGTGAGATTTTGTGCCTGTCAGTTGCAAAAAAAAAAAAAAACGTAAGTCTACATATTACCAAAAGAAAATGCCAGATGATCTACGCATACATATTTCCCAGTCGATAAAGTTTGTTTAGTAAATCACGTGTTAATCAACAATGATTTAAAGCTGACGTCTGTAGAGTGGACTATCCATTACTGTAATATGAAATAATTACATCAACATTGTCCACCTAACCCTAGTAAGATTAATGTGCAGCTAGTACTGAAAATAAATTACTTGTCTGAGATCTAAGAAAATAATAAAAAAAAATCACAACACACATTGGATTTTATTGCAATCATAATATACTGTAACTGTTGACATGTTTTGATTGTCAGATGGAAAGCCCATGGTGGCGGTAGGATACATAATGTTCTTGTTTACATTGACCCACTTTTTTATGATCTGTCAAATAATGGAATTCTTATACAGTATGGACAGTAGGTTGCTAGGCTTTCAAAAACTTGCAATATATGTGGAGTTATATTTTTAAAATTTTATACGAAGACAGTTTGATGATATAAACAACCAGATATTACACTAAACATTTCTGCACAAGTTATAGTCTCTTAGATGCAAAAGTTAAATATTAATAAGCAAACAGACATATTCTCTTTTTAAAAAATTGCTGAAATGGTAATGTTATATCTTTTAGCGATTATGTGCGGGGGTGAATGTTTTTAAGGTGGTACAGTTTTTAATTTTAACCGAGCAATTACAAAGCATTTGTGCTGCGTTGTGTGAAACTATTTTAAAATAATAATTTAGTGTCGTGCCCACCGAGCGACAAGTGGACACAGCAAGTTATCTAACACAATATTTAAGTTTTATAAATTAAATATTTAAGTTCGAATAAGTGAATTTATTACAAGCAAAGCAAAAGCTATTACACAAAGTGATTACTCACTGTTTACACTTGAAGCGATGAAGGAAGCTGGTAACAAGACCAAACAGAATTACGTTTAAGGTTAGCAAGTTCATAGCTACATCAGAGAAGTGTCGTGGTGCAGAGCTTGCTCACGCAGGCGGCGAAGGTTCCGACGTCTCTAGTAGATCAGTTCAGACTGGGGCGAGGTCCAACATGGCGGGCCTTCATATAGTAATTTGGGCGTTGGTCTTCTGGCAGCTTCTACCGGAAGTAAACCCCCTCCTGGCAGCTGATTTGCGGTGGAAGCCGCAGCCGGGCAGCAGTTTTATAGAGAAATAAAGATGAATTTAAAAAAGTACGCTTAGCGCAGTGGACTAGACAAATCTTGTTTGTATTTGAAGTTATAAAGATAAACAGTGAATATAGTATAATATAGAATATAGTATCACCATCAGTGTACATGGGGAAAGATACCATCGCAACTACGCGTGGAGATACTTGAATGACACTGACGTCTACCGCAGCACGTTATAAACGTGAACCCAACAATGATTTGACTTGCGTTTGTAGACCAGTCTCCAGTTGCACTGTTGTCACGTATCACAACTTGACTGCCGTGGCACCGTGTACTGCTCACACATGTAAGATACACGCACACCAAAGTTTTGATAGTGCCAATTTATGATACTTAAAACTTTTGAATATTGTATTTACTTTCTTATTTTTAATTTAGTGCTAAAAACAATTATTTGGATTTTGTAACAACGTTGTTTAATAATTGATACAATTTACTAAAATGAGTAAAAAGCTGAAAACTTTATTTGGTTACTTTAAAAAGACTGAAATTAGAACTCTGATGCTAAACCAATCAAGTCAACTTTAGGTACTGACATTACTGACGTAGGTCTTTTTAATTTATCGTATCTACAAACAGTGTCAAGTGAAAATACGTGTGTAAGTAGTAAGTCTGAAACAAAACCACCGAATGAATCAATTCCTGAAATTGACATTGCTGAGGCTGGTCAATCTCATTGCTACACAATTTCTTCTATGTATTAAACATGTCACTAAACACTGTGCATCAGGAATTAACAATCAGTGGCTCATACAGTTTAATTGGTTGGTAGTGCAAGAAGATGGTATGATGTGTTCCATTTGCATGAAATACAGAAGACGACCTACAAACAAAGAAATACTTTGGGCAAATGTTCCATGCACAAGAAAGGACCCCTCAAGTGAATTTTAGTAAGAACATCCACACTACATGCATATAAAAAAAAATCGATGTGCGTTGAAATTATTAAATATGAAGTCGATTTCTGGTAACAACAGCTAATTAAAGTTAGTTGTTTTAAAACGCCCGTGGAAATGTCAAATGACGTCACAAGCCATAGTACACACGGAGCCTTGGCAAGCTAGCTGACTGCTGTCACACTCCGGCGGAATGCCAGACTATACGCTTGGTCAATAAAAAACTATTTTTAAGTCTGTTACGGTGGTTCGTTTGGTTATACGTATGTAGTCAAATCATAAAATGTAACAAATGTTATATTTCAAAGGTATTTGAGTTGGAGGTTTTATAAAAGTTTAGTGTTGCGCACATTGTTATATCGCTCAATATCCGAGCACTGTAATGTGCAATAATACATTAAATAAACCTGTTTACTATATTTAATTATTTAATACCCACATATTTACTTTACAATAGAACCACACCAAGTGTCGGCCACGATGGTGCAATGGTTACTCTCTGGGCTGATGTTGCAAAACTTAAGTGAGTTCAATAATCTTTCGGGTTAGTACAATATTGTTTCTCAGATTTTGCATGGAACCGTCAATTCTTTATCCAAATTTAACATCTTGTATAATCAATAATATTTTGTATTTCATTACTGTAAGGTGCCTCTGAAATAATAGATTTTTATAAATATATTTTTATTGTTTCTGTATTTTTTTATCATTTCCGTATAATGGATAACTACATATCTTGGTTGTAATTCTAAATTAAAAGAATACACTTTGCTGCCAACATTCTCAACAATGCTCAGAAAGGTGGATAAGTTAGCATGCAATTATATTCAGTGAGTGTCAGATTTAAATTATTGTATACTTGATAACTTGGGTAACTATTTATTTAATTAATTTCATTAAAACACTTATTGTTTAACTGAAACTTTTAAAAATTTGTGTTACGAAAAACATGTAATTGGGCATTTGAAGGAAAGAAAGACACTCTTTGCATTAAAAAACTTATTAACAATGACCTAAAATTTATTAATTTAAAAGAAGAAAATTATTTGACAAAAAGTTTGATTTAAAAATTTTTACTTTCTAATATTGTATCAACTCTAATTTTTACAATTTTATTTGTGCAACATGTTAATTTTATAGGTAAATTTGAATTGTAACTTTAAAAATGACCACGGGAGTGTGCCCTAATTATCCACGAGTACTGGAGGCAGCAAAGAAAAAAGGGACTGTAAAAAAGACAGTGAACGTGGCCGGTAGCTGGGATGTTGCTGTCACTAGTAACAAATGTTTATTTTTTAAAAAGTGATGAAAATAACATTGTGTAAGAAACTCGGTGGCCTATCCCGTGATCATTACTTACTGAATTACTGTCGTGAGCGCGGTGAATAAAGAAAGAGACAAACAATGATGTGTGTTGTTCGTACCTACGTCAAGGACCCTGAGAAGAGAGTCGAAGTGTCGGCATTCTGCCGCGCTACAACATTTATGGCACCATCAAAGTGTGGACTGTGGAGTAGATAAGTATCCACGGCAACACATGCACCATCAGCTCGTTATTCAAATCAGACAGCAGCCAGCAGCGGAAGAAAACCAAGGTCCGTTAATCTGCTCTACTGCGTCTAGTCAGTGTGTCGCCATGTGGGACGCAATTCAATTCGACACGGGCAGGGCGAGTAGAGATAAGAGAAACAGATAAGCAGCTATATATTGCGGCAAGAGATAAATGTAAAAGACCTGGGCACTTGCCTAACTGATAAGATAGGCCTAACTGGAAGTGATAATGGTAAAGTAAGAAGTAAGTGTAATGTATATATCTTTCGGCTGATAATGTAAATACATTATTATTTTAATGTTTTTTTTGTTTGTTTGTTGCACTTGTTATATGTTTTTGGTGCGTTTATTGCTCCATATTGTTACAAGTTGCAGGCTAGGTATGTTTGGGGATGGAGGACTTCGATAATATAAAGAAAACAAAGTTAACCTAGTTTATTTACAACTGTATATACAAAAAAACCTATGTCTATAATGATTTGCCACAATAAATGTCAAACAGAACAAATAACTACTATTTACATAAAAGATAAAAAAATACATTTACACGAGTTCTCTGTATATGGAAAGGTAACTAGTCACTCACAATGGTGGACCCAACGAAATAATACCGAATAATGTTTTCTGGCCTAGAAACACCTTCTTCCTACTACTTGCTGCGGTCCCACTCGCTGGACACCCTCGAACAGTCGTCGCAACCCAATACTTGTCACTATCACTTGAGATCGCACCAGGCACCTGCCAGCCAAAACTCTCTCGCTCCTGCTGCAGCTCCCCCTTACATACCCACACCTACATCTCGAATTATCTCGGTAGGTCTCTGTTCTCCCACCTCCTGGAAAGGCGTCGCTTCAAAGTCAAGCACCACCCCGAGAGATAAAGATGGAACAGGAACATTCCAGATCACGATATCTACCTCGGTTACCCGATATTGGGTGCAGGTAGTCGCCACCGCACATGGGCGACACAATGTACGCCGAACCTCTTTGTTATTGCCGCTGCTATATCGGCTTACACTGCTCTCCGATTACAGCGGCGTGCAGGTGGTTGTCATGGAGTAATACAATCCATGCAGCACCCGAGGAGGTCTTTTACCACTGCCACCACTGTATTGTATTTCGCCGCTCTGCCCGACAGCCACGGCGCCAAGGAGATGGTGGGAAGGGGGGTGTCCTAGCTCCGCCACCACAGTATCGTACTACACCGCCCAGCCAGACAGTCGCGGCTCGCAACAATATTTTAAATTGTGAATGAGCATTGTTTGCATATAAAAATGGCAATGGAGGCGGCATTAAGTGGCCTAAGTAGCTTTGATCCAGGTGAAAATAGTTTGGAAAGTGGTTTTTTTTGATGAAGTAGGAGCATTGTCTGAGTCTGAAAAAAGGTTCTAGTCCATTACAAGTTGAAGTAGTAGTGAAGTAAGGATGATAAGTATGCTACAAGATGTGTTATCTCAAATGAATACTAGGATTAATGATTTGAATGCAAAATTTGTAAATGTAGATAGTAAGTTGGATCAAGCGAAATATGAGCTTAGAGCCGAAATTAACAACAGAATTCTGGTGTTGGAGGAGAAATTAGATACTCATATTAAGTGTAATGATATTGAGCTGCAGAATGTGAAAGCTGGCGTAGAAGTAGTGCAACACAAAACAGATGAGGTAAACCAAAGAATTGGGAGTGTAGAGGCTAGAGTAGATACTTGCACAGGTTTTACTGCAGGGTTAGGAGTCATAATGGAAAATATGGAAGGATCCATAACACAACTTCAAGGAAATGTTGTTAATCTTGGTAGGCAGTTAAATACAACTAGAGAGTTGATTGAACAGGAAAGGGAAAGTAGGAGTGGTAGCATAGCAACAACAGGAAAATAAATTATGGATAGGATTGAACCACAAATAAATGGCCTTGATTTACGTTTGGCAGCTCAGCAAAATAAGTTGAGCAGATTACAACTGTTACCAAATGGTGATGCAGTGTTCCAAAACGAGCATTGCACGGCTATGCGAATAGCTAATTCGTATCGTGATCACGACATTCCGAGGTTTAGTGCTATAGCGAGGGAAAACCGTTAACGTAACTTAAATAAATTGGAGGAATTTTTTGCCATGTATGAATGTTGCGCAGATGAAAAACTTGTTTTTGCAAAACGATGTGTCATAGGAGTTTGTGTTAACTGGCTGACTTTAAGAGAAAGCAAGATTAAGAATTATGAAGAATTTAAGGAAGCTTTTGCTAAGGAATATTGGAATAGTAGGATTCAAAGTATTGATAGAACTGAACTGTATCGTGGTAGGTGCGAAGAAGGGGGGTTGGAAGCCCATTTGTCAAGGGTGGTAGAACGATCTCAGTACTATGATGTACCATTAACTGAGGAGAATCTCATAACAATGGTATACTCACAGACACCTTTAGAGGTGCAAGGAGCATTAGTGGGTAAGGAAATTACTACAATTGAGCAGTTGAGAGTATTGAAGGAGTTGGAAAGAATAAGTAATTTAAGAGTAAGGTTTGTGAACAACCGACAGGGACCAGTTGAAAGAGGAGAATATAACATTCAACCATACATAGAACAAAATCGAAACAGTGAACCTCAGAATAGAGATTATCAACACAGTGGAAATAATGGGTTCCAAAACAGAGGTCATTATTTTCATAATCAGAACAGGGATTTGGAAAATGGGGGGTATGGCTATAGGAAATGCTATCAACATAGTCGTGATGATCATCAGATTGTTAATAAAAGAAATGAGCACGAACAGAGGGGGAATAACGCTTTAAAACAGGGTGACATTAAACAGGGGCAAGTTTCTAACAATCCTTGTGAGGTTATACAGGAAACTTTCAACAGTAAGGGAAACGACTAGGATCACCTGACAATGGTAGCCAGGTTGAGGTTACAAGGGGAGAGAAACACACCCATATGGCTACGCCTATATTTACAGATGATAACGAGTTTCTGTGCGATAAGGAAATCCAAAAGGTTGTAGAAAGAGCTGTACCAGAATTGCAATGTAGAGTAGGTGATCTAGACGTGCCAGTATTGTTGGACTCAGGTGCTGAAGTACCTGGTGTTTCAGAGCAATCCCTACAGAAACTAAACAAAAAGGGATTTGAATTTCCCACTTTCCCTGTGCCTCAATTAACAGTTATAGGTGCTACAAAGGGCAAGTCACGAAAAGTAGACAAGCAGGTATTTTTGAAGTTAAGAATAGGTTTGTATGAAGTAGAGGCAGTGTGCCTGGTAATCGCACAATTGACAAGGGAAATCATTCTAGGAATTGACTTCATGCAGGATCATCATGTGATTGTTGATTTCACGAACGAGGTTCATTTAGAAGGTAGAGTACTGGATATGCTCCGTAAACGACCAACTGGGCTTACGCAGGCAGAATCCTTAAGAATACAAATCGTTGTTGAAATGGTAGAAGGTGAAGCAGTATGTTTACTAAATACAATAGCAGGGGTAAAAAACTTTGAAATGCATAACATTGAGTACAGTACATGGGAGGATGAAGTTGAAAAGGTAACCAATGACAGTGAAGGTGCCAGCATGGAAGAGAAAAATAAACTATGGGAACTGTTAGATGAATATCGTGACGTTTTCTCCAGTGAGCCTGGTTTAACCTCGCAGTATGTTGCTCAGATTCCGGTGAGTGATGCCACGCCTTTCCGATAAATAACGTACCCTATTCCATGGTCTGTTAGAAACAAAGTTGACAGGCAGATAAAGAAATGGAAGAAAAAGGGATAGTTGAGCGATGCAATAGCCCATTTGTAAACCCCTTAGTTTGCATGAGCAAAAAAGGACGGTAGGTTAAGATTATGTTTAGATGCAAGGAAAATTAACCTACGAATTATTCCTGGCAGGGAATCACCTGTGAGTTCAGATGACCTACTTGTTTCATTTCAGGGGACTACATATGTAAGTACTAATGATTTTTTGAAAGATTTTGGCAGGTTCCCTTTTATGAAAATGACAGAAAATATACATTACAGATGTTAGGTTCATATGAAATACATAAATTTATACAGCAAAGAATACTTCTGGGCTATTGTAAGGTTTTGGTTCAGCGTATCACAAAAAAAAATTTATTTATGTTGTATAACAGTGTAGCATAAGCCTACTGCAGTGCTATTTACCATTAATCACGTGTTCATTACATAATATATGAAGTAACGAGTGATTGAACACACAAAATAAACACATTTAACCTAAATGCAAGCTTAACCATATATGACCTATTATTTTAATGCAGGTACACTATTCTACTAAATCACATAAAAAAAAATCACTTCTGCGATTCTCATTCAATTTAAATTGTTGTTTCTTCCGCATAAATATGTCATTTCAGACGTCGTATTAATATGGTTGCGAAAGTGGAAAATATATGGTTTAAAGAAATTAACAAAACATTTTTGTATCAGACGCTTGTAAAATTATCTAATAGTGTTATTTAAAAAATACATGACGTACGTGGGTTTTGAAGTCGGATCCTTAAAAATAGTAGTCATGTAACGTAACCAATATGTTACACTTTACCCATCAAGTGTCATGCTAGCTTAAGCCTTTATATGACCAGTGCTCGCCGATATGGCTTGTGACGTGGACCAATCAAAATATGTTTTCGGTCGCCTTTTGCTTCTCTGAACTTCACTTGCTTCCCATTCCTAAACTGTAGTATTTAGAAGGAAAATTATATTTGGCATTTTCATATTTCTTCATTGTTAACAATATGGCACACATTTCAACTTATTTAAAATTTCATGCAAGGGGTCCACTCGAAAGGAAAGCTTGGTTGACCATCAACACAGTAAATTACATTCTGAATCTTGCTCTGTTAAATCTGCAAAGAGTGTACTTGAGAAAACTGGGTTTGGGCAGACTGGAAAATCTATTTCCACTCTGAATAACTTACGGAGAGATGCTTTTCTGGGAAATTTCAGATCAATGTACTGGTTGGCAAAAAATGAGTTACCACATACCACACTGTTTGAAAAATTACTTAAACATTGCAAGGCTATGGGCTGTTCTTATTTACATCTAAATGTGGGTGAAAATGCCTGTTACACTTCAGAACGGGTAATGCAAGAATTATTAGAACGTTCTAGCATCAGCAGTTATGTCTGAAATTCAGCAAAGTATCCATTCATCAGATTATTTCAGTATTATATGTGATGAAACCACTGATATTTCTGTTCTAAAGCAGTTAATTGTTTACATAAAATATGTTATTCTGGGTCAGAAAAGAAGTCACTGTTAGTTTTTTTATCATCCTGCAGTATTGTAAATGATAATGCTGAGATTATAACTAACAAAGTAATTGAAACCATTGACGAACTGGGGTTGAAAGCTTGTAATCTGGTAGGTCTAGGCTCTGATGGAGCAACAGTAATGATTGGAAAACAAAAAAAGGTTGCTAAACTTCTCAAAGATAAAACACAAGGACTTATGGTCAACTGCCACTGTGTGAACCACAAATTAGCTCTTGCAAGTGCCCAAGCAGCTGCTGAAGTGCCCTACTTGGTCAAGTTTAATGACATTTTGAAGCAGTTGTTTTTCTTTTTCCAAAACTCTTCTGTCAGGATGGCAGGCTTAGCTCGAATCCAAAATATTCTGAACAGTCCTCAGATAAAATTAAAAATGGTTAGTGACACCAGATGGCTAAACCACAACTCAGCTGTACAGTCTCTATGAGAATGCATGGTGAGTTTCACAACTGTGCTTGAAAGAGAGACTACAGAAAGAAACATCACAGCTGAAGGCTTAAGTAGATGCATGAAGACACTCAACTTTGTACCTTCATTGATGATGTTTTCAGATGTGCTACCCCATTTGTCAAACCTATATAGAGCATGGTAATCAAAAGATGTCAACTTAACAGAAATATAACAACTATTGGCTGCCACAAAACTGTCTATTTTTGAGTTGAAAGATCCTCCTGGCAGGCATTTTCAACGCCTTCAACAACTTCGTGAAGGTGAGTGGTCGAACCTTCAAGTTGATTCTTTAGATGCCAGAACATTTTCTTTCAAAGCTACAGTCTATGACAGGTATATTAGCACATTTGTACAACACCTAGAAGAAAGATTTCCTGACATGCCAATAATATCATGCTTTTCAAAACTCTTTGAAGCAGAAAGTTATGATCCAAATTAGGCTACCGGGATCCTTTTCCCAACAATGGTTCTCCAAAAATCTTGAACGCCGAAGATATTAACCTAGAATGGCAAGTTGCATCAGAAATTATTAAAACATATTCATACAAAGATTCAGGTCCAAAGCAAATACTCTTGAAATTAGCAACAACACCTGAGCTACAAGAATCGTTTCCAAATTTAGCAAAACTAGCTGCCATTGGATTGACCATTCCTGTGAGCACAGCTGAATGTGAAAGGGGATTTTCAGCACTGAAACAGATAAAAACCTGTCTGAAGAATCGAATGACTCAAGAGGACACCAAATAATCTAATGCTCATTGCACTTGAAGTACCAGCTCCAGAACAGTTTGACTTTGAAAAAGCTGCGGACAACTGCGCTTCTACGAAAAAAAGAAGAATAGCTGTATATAGGTACATTCCCTAATCCTCATTCAGTGCTACTACAAACTGTATTGAGAAACATTGAAGATATTTGGACAAATCTGGACCAAGTTAAGGAAGATAAAGTAAGTACGATATTCATTTTAAGGTGCCATCTGTGGAAAACTGAAAGTTATATCTATCAATAATATGATTTTTACCCTTACAAAATTGAACTGTCGGCCTAAATAAAATTTATATTCCTTACAAATATTTTTCTAAAATATTATCATGTACCTAATCTTATAGGAAAAACAATCAGTTTGGCGTTTTTATACGTTGAGTGTAGCATACATTGAAATAAATTTCATTTCAACTTAACACAAATTCATGTGCAGCTAGCATACCGTAATACATTCTGTCTGCACTTTACAAAAATGTAATTATATGAAAAAACTAAAGGGAAAATATAAGAAAGAAAAGTTTGTATTTTTTAATGTTTCAATACGATATCATGTACAGTATTGCATACACATTTGTATTAATTACGAATTTCCTTCAATGTAACTAAAACTAAGCAGTTATGAGAGACGTGATTTTTCTCACCCGGCTATTTTTTCTTGCCACCCGGCTGGTAAAAATATCTGGGGAAAACCCTGAAATCCTTAGTTAACTTAAGCTCCTATAGTACACAACAAACTTCAGAAGTTAAGTATAGTTTTGAAAATTAAATAACCCTCAATATTTACGTTAAAACCAATTGCCATGCCCAAATCTGATTTACGTTAATGTTTTGCCGCACATGTTATCTTATGGTGAAAAATCCATGTCGGAAACTGACAAGGACACATCGCCTGCACTGCCCAATCTGCCAAGCAGGGGCTTTGATACGCACAAGGCTATTGTCCGTCATTCGCTCCCCCACTCTGGTCTTGTGCGGACTTTTTAGCGCCAGAGGGTTGTACACATTTTGATCTGCAGTGGAAATGGCCTGGACAGTGAATAGACACTCTCACCTCGGAGGGTCCTCGGGTACCTGACATCGCTATGCTCGCCCAAACACACACAAGCGGAAAGCCGGTCCAACTCTTCTTTTCAGCATGTCTCGTGTTTAGCACACGTGCTACAGCTTGTTGTAGCAGATGTCAAAAAAGAATTACGATCGTCAATATTGCTTGTAAAGGCACATGGTATTGTTTCCTATTTTACCACAGCATATCACCTTGACAGGCCCTTCGACTCACACAACAGCAGCTTAACTATCCAGAAAATAATCTCCTTCAGATGGTGGATACTCGGAACAGCGAGTATACAATGCTATCAAGATTACTCGAACAGAAAAAGCCAGTCACTGCCATCCTTACACAATTCGGTAAGGACTCTCTTACTGCAAATGAATGAAAAATGGTTGAGGGAATGGTTACTACGCTGCAACCTATTGATCTTGCAACTCGTGAAATGTGTGCTGCACATAACCAACAATATCCATGATTACTATACTTCAAAGAATACTGAGCAATACTGATGATCACGTCAGTTATGGTGAACATGGGACAGCTATTCCGTTCACAAAAAGCTTGAGAAAGAGCTTTTTAGTTAGATTTCCTGATTTCAGAAGTGATGAGCTGTCATGTATTGCAATGGTTGTGGATCCACAAATTAAAACCATGTTACTTCATGAACACGAAATTAATCTTTGCGTACACAACATACAGCAACAGATGAAGCTATCATCACTACCAGAAAAATGTGATGAAGCAGCATCAACCGCATCTAGAGAAAATGTTGCTGTTAAACCATCATCCAGCATTCGGTCTGCTTTTGAAGACATGCAAAGTAGCAAGGCATTTAAAGCACTTGGTAAGTCAGTACCGCCACCAATAATTGGCAATAACCTACTGTGTAAGTAAAATTTCTGTGGAACTGTTTGTTTATGTATGTTATTTAATGTATGATTGCAGACACCAGAAAAGATTGCTATGCCCAGCAGCTACTAGAATATTTGTCACTGCCAACTATTCCACGAACCAGCAGTCCTCCTGAATGGTGGCAGGAGAACATTATCACATTTTAAATTTGATGGCACTGGTGGCAAGACATTATTTAAGCATTCAAGCCACACAGATTGTCAGCGAGAGACTATTCACTTCTGCTGGAAACAAATTCTCCAACCGCAGGGCTAACTTAAATCCCGAACATGCAGAACAACTTATATTTCTACATGATAGACTGAAGAAAAAGATTTAAATATCAATGAAGACATTTTTATTTATTTAGAAAGAAATGTATAACTGTTGAAAATGAACCATCGTGGCAGTACATTTCACACAACTTTTAAATGTGAGATCTGTATGGTATTGTTAACAGAAACATACAGTCAACTCTCGATTATACGACCCCGGGAATAACGACCCTCTCAAAGTACGACCCTCTCGAAGTAACAAGCCTTTTTCCAGGAACCGTGGGAAAAAAAATTGCTTCAAAAATGTTTTAAAATATATAAATTCAAAGAAAATAGCAGAAAAAAGGGTTCCGTTTATTACGGCTGCAAATTGTTGCAGTTAATTCACGAAAACTGTACTGCAGCACACAGCATGTTTACACGTTGCTGCCCCTTCCCCCGGCCGGCGGACTGGCCGGCGCCACGCCCGCCTCTTCCCATCCACCGGCCATTCGCTGACCCCTTTTTCATCACGTGTGCGCCGTAACTTTTTTTTTGCCACTTATTGATCGTGCCCTTGGATTCGGTAGTCTTTCTCTGTGCCTGTAATATTACAGTTATAAGTAGTGTTTATTTAAGTTTTATTAATTGAATGCAATTATATACTTACCATCATGTCATCTAATTATATACACACAGTAATTTTTATAAATCATTATTCTTTTCACAAGTGAAAGCAGGACAGTTAACAATTGATACCACGAAAACGTCGGGTGCATGTCTCAGATGTGCGTGGCATAGGGCAGTACGACATTTAACAGCGCATCTGGTGTGAGTCACTAGCCCACACACACACACACACACGCAATCGGCTTGGTCGTACATTGCAGCTGCAGACTCACTTGTATACGTTGGTGTAAAGAAAATGAGAAACAGCATTGCTAACCGGTATAGGTTTAAAGTTGTTCTATGAATGTGTTATCCAAGTTTATTAACAATGATCAACATCTTGACGTTGCTAATTGTTTACTGTTGGTGAACAAATTGAAACTGAGTCAAATATCGTACAAGGACGATATGGGAAAGTACAGCCTTTTAGCATTGTTGAAGCGGGAGACGTTTTATCAACGGCGTGAACTGGAAACACGAGCAAAATTTGCATTCTTACATCTCTATTTTCTATGGTGTTTATACATTTACGACTAAAATCCTCTTAGGCTAATAGTATTAGAATGTGTTTATAGGTATTTAAAATTTTATCTTATCAAAATTATAACTAAAAGAGCAAAATTATTTTCTAAAATCATGATTACATTTCAATTTATTAATAACAAAATATAAAACTAATACTACCCATAGAGCAATGTGCTACTGTAGAAGCAACAGCGCTCATATTGGCGTGAACTGGAATTAAATAACTTGTCTCCTGTTTTTCTTCTGACTTTCCCATATTGTCCTTGTACAATATTTGACTGAGTATCAAATCCATCTCCATGCACATTAGCTAAGTGTGTAAAAAAACTTGTGCACATAGTACCGGTAGAGTCATTATACAAGCAGATTATTTTCACATCACCAGCCGAGCTAGAGAAGTGAAAGAAAGCGAAATAAAGAGAGTAGCAGGGGGAAAAACTGTATAGGAACTGCGTGTCCCTTATTTTTTTCATTGTGGTAGTTACTGAAATGTACACGTAGCAAAGAGATGCGCTAGCATAGGCTGTCGTGAACTTCAGGAGTCAGCCATTACTTTTTTTTATTTCAGCTTTCGGGAGGTTATGTGATGGAATATGTTTTCAAATAAATACATGTTGGAATAAGATAAACTATGTCTGCACCATATGTATGGAATTATAAATGCGCAGCCAAGGGCTGCAAATCTAATCCTAGAGAAATACTGTTCCACCATTTTCCAATTAAACGATCTACTGCCTCTAAAATCAGGTTAGTAGAACTATTACCCAGCTTTAGACAATAACAACACATGAAATGTGCTGCATTCCTAGCCTTTAGTCTATTTTAGGATGTTACTGTGCCATTAGGCCCCTTCTATTTTTAAATAACATAAACAACTTACCAAGTACTAGCCTATTAAGGATCAAGCTGTCATTGTACTCTTCGCTGATGATACCAGCATTCTTATTAAAAAGAAATCTAAGTGTGAACTTGCCGTAGTTGCTTCTCAGGTACTCAGTACTCTGGATGATTGGTTTAGTGCCAACAAACTGACAGAATGTTGACAAACCAAACTTCATTAAAGGTTATGTATTCCGCACACTTTCATTCAATTATGAAATATGGAATCATCTTATGGGGAAACTACTAAAACAAAGAAAATATTTGTCCTGCATAAAAAGGCATTGAGAATAGTATATAGGAAAAAATATAGAGAAGCATATAAGCCAATATTTACAAAATTAAAAGTAGGACTAACATTACCCTGTCAACACATTTATTCAGTCTTAGTTTTTCTTTCAATGAATTTTGATATGTTCCAGGTCAATTCAATAATTCATTCTTATTCCACAAGGACTCAAAACAATATCCACTACCCAATAAGTAACCTGGCCATTTACCAGAAATATACGTCTTGCACTGCAATAAAACTATTTAATAAACATCCCCCTAAGCTCAAAGAAGTGTGCAAAAATAATAACAAATCATTTAATAAACAGCTGAAAAGTTACTTAATAACAAATTAGTTTTAAACTCCTACGATGAATTTCTAAATTGCTCAAACTAGCTACCTTACATAACTACAGTTTAGGTCAAATGTATATACTATGGACCTGTGCCCATGATCTGTAACTTGTGTGTGATGTAAATAATTGATTACCCGGTAGATATGAATAAATGTGTGTGTCTTTCATGTACATTTGTACCGCATGTTATATTGCATTTATTCTATCACCAAGCAGATTCAAAACGTGTGTGTTTTTAAATTGTAAATAAGATTTTTATTAATTTTATTAATGGACATATGAAAAAATGTTTTTTTTAATGTACACTTCATACTATTGCATTGTATACTTATGTTTAATATCATTGTACTCCTAATGTATGTGTATGTGAGCATCTGTAAATCAAACATGAGATTTTACAAACGTGAGTGGAAATGTGAATAAGTATGTACTCTGGACATTGGATTATGTTGTATATAAGCTGTGCTCAAAACTAGTTGTATGTTCGTAAGTTGTACACAAGATATTGTTAATATTTTGGGTGATCATATGGATACGTGTACATTCTTCATGTACACCATACCATGCATTGTATATTCAGGTCCTATATTATTGTATTCAAATCTTGTGTATGTTGTAATTAGCACATGGGATTTTATTACTTATATAAGTGAACATATGAACAATTAGTGTGTGTTCCCTCATGTACACTGTAGGCACTACATAGTTATTGTATTATTTTCCAAATCATTGTACTTAACACTCGACTTGTTCCATATTCTTGAGACATTTGTACTCTTACAGGATCTACGGAATGCAATAAATAAATAAAAATTTAAAAAAAATTAATTAAAGGGCATAGTCGAAACATATTGTAAAATATTGCCATACCCTGTCGTTTGTTGAAACAGAAATAGCCTAAGACCCAAAAGTAGAATTAATTTCCATGAAGTGTGCTAATTTCACAATAATTTTGCTGTGAAATTCTCTGATATATTTGAGTGCTGTGTCACCGAAAAAACCCGTAAGTAATTTAAGTTGTGTCTCATCAAAAGTAATTAAGTACCATCCCAGATGGAAAATAGTTATATCTTAAATTGGCCGGATATGAATTAGTGTATATTTCTCTATCCCTGGCATCAGATCTAGCCAATATATAATTTTTTTCATATAGTACATTAAAAGTTTATCTGACTGTTTACAAGATTTTTCAGATACAAACACTTGTAGCCCATTCCAAACAACCTGCACCCCACCCATTTCTTGCCAACACATGAAGTGCTTTCTCTGGTAGTATATGATCTTAACACAGTGCCAGGTTATAATAAAAAAAAATTTTATTCATTTATGCTTTGTGTGTGCTTGGTGGCACAATTATTATGTGTAAAAATTTTTAATCCAGCAAATTTTACAGGCATGTTAGCTATACAGATAAACTATGCCTATGAAATTTGATTAACAGTATATTGTGAATCCTGATTACAAAGTTATCAGCTTTTTAAATTTTCTATGATTGCTTGTTCCTTGTATCAAAAATGGGTTGACTGTGCCCAGAATATGAACTTCAGTCCCATGCAAGCTTATATGTGTGACCTTCATTTTGATGACAGACAGTTTTGAGATCCTTATATATGGAGCTTATATATGGCTTATATATGGAGCCGTTCCAACAATTACCTCAAATTATAGTAATGGTAATCAAGGGGTAAATGTGTGTTCAAAACAGTGTAATGATGTCCATTGCAAGAGACATGTAGAAGATTCATTTGTTCTGACTTGTGCTGGTAGGGATAAACGTAATGCTGTAGATTCAGTAAACAGTTATACGCAACCCCAAGACACGTGCATTGAAATTCCTCTGGCCATAGAAGATGGGGAATGTGAACTAAACTTTGCCATCTTGTAGGTCTATAATTGAAAGTGATCACACATATGCAAAAGAGTCTGTTGGAACAAGTGAAAAGTGTAGTGATAGATCTTTTGCAAGTAGCCCAATAAATAAGTATGCACAACCCCAAAACACATGTGTTGACATTCCTGTGGCCACGGGAGTTAAGGAATGTGAACAAACTTTGCAAACATGTAGGTCTATAATGGAGAGTGATCATGCATATGCAAGAGGGTCTGTTGGGATAAATGAAAAGGGTAGTGGCGGTTCTTTTGTACATAGTTCTGTAAATAATTGCACACAATGTCAAAACACGCACGTTGAAATTCCTGTGAATGAAGAAAATGTGGACTGTGAACAAAATGTGCAACAATGTGTAGTTATGAGTGATTGCACACATGTGGAACAGTGTGTTGAAATAAATGAGACGTATAGTGACTGTATTTTTGTAAATAGTTCTGTAAATAGTAGCACACAACTTCAAGACATGTGCGTTGAAGTACCTGTGATTGCAGAATATCTAGAGTGTAAAACTGTGCAACCTTGCGTAGTTATGAGTGATTGCAGATCTGTGAAAGTGTCTGTTGTGATAAGTTGCAGCACCAAGGAAAAAGATGAAATTCTAAATACAGTATCACCATTGCCTTTTGCCATGCCAATTGCATCATCTACCCCAAAGTTAAAGCCGGTGAAACTCTTTCCCAGCACAGCTTCTGAGGGTAGTATGGAGAACAACTTTGTCACTGAAAGTGCTCCAACATTAAGAATAGAAAGTGCAAAGAAGCCTAAGCAGAAAGAGTTAAAAGAAAGAAGTATTTAAAAATTCTTTCTTGCAAGTCCTACAAGAAAATAACGCCCAGGAAAAAGAAACTAATTGAAATAGTAAAGAAAAAATGTGTTCCTTGTTGAGAATAAAAAAGAAATGTGCCAGGCACACCCTAACCTTGAAGAAACTACATGAAATGGATTCTGATGCTGTACAAATGATAGAATGGTTGTCAAAGTCTATGTCTCTTGCTTCTGCTAATTTACTGGCTACACAAATGTGTTGTGGCAAGAAGAAACCTCGAGGGAGAAGGTGGACAGTGACTGACAAGGTGATGGTGTTGTCAGTTTACAAGAAATCACCTAAATGTTACACTCTCCTGACGACAATGTTTGCTCTTCCCAGTAAGAAAACGCTGGTGAAAATGGTTGCAAAAATTATCATGGTTCCACGACTGAACGACCACAATTTAATCTCTCTTGAAAAGGCAGTGTCCAAAATGGAAGAAGACCGCACATGTGTGTTAATGTTCGACGAAACGTCTAATTATGAGCATGTTGAATATGACCACACAACTGACACAATTTTAGGTTTTGAAGATCTTGGTCATTTGGGACGACGTTCTAAAACTGCAAATCATGCACTTGTTTTCATGACAAAAGGACTGCAAAGAAAGTGGAAGCAGCCCGTAGCGTTCTATTTCACCACAGGAAATTTGGCATCAGACAGTTTGGTTAAACTTCTATGTGCAGTTCTTCAAGCATGTCAAAAAGCTGGTTCGAATGTTGTAGCCACAGTATGTGACATGGGCCCAAATAATACAAGAACTTTAAAATTGTTGGGTGTGACTGATGAGAAGCCATACTTTATTTTGGTGAACACATGATATTGACTCTATATGATGTACCTCATCTGTTGAAATACCTCAGAAATATGCTGTACAAACATAATATAATCTTAAAATTGAAAATTGGCGACATTATTGAGTGCATAGCATCATGGTCAGTCATTCACAAAGCGTATGACATTGATCGAGCACAAGTCACCTACAGAGCACTTCACAGGTTGACAGTCAGTCACCTTGACCCCAAAGGCAGAACAGCTATGAAGGTAGCTCTTGCAGCTCAAGTTCTCAGCCACTCGACTGCATCTGCCATTGATACCCAAGTGGCAAATAGTGAGTGTAGGCCTATCTTCATTTCCAAAGTTTTTTTCCGGTACATATGTTGATAATGCACACTTTTTTTTTTTTAACTTTTTCTGTATTGTTTTTCTGCTTCCAGAAAGACAAACTGATAAGTTTAGTTATGTTCAGTACCGGTATCTTATATCATGTTCTGCTTCTGCCATAATAACAAATCTTAAAACCCAGGTTTCAATTTAATTTTTGTCAAAAATATGAACAATGTAGTATTTAGTAGATACAATGCCAAAGGAAATTCACTTTACATATAGCTGCGGCCAAACAGTAAGAGTGCAGAAATTTCACAATCACTATTTTAATTTTCGGAAGAACTGTTTCCCGGCAGTAGAACAATGTTGTTGGCCTAACATTTTTCAAAGTGGTTTGTAAAAATGTTGCATTCCTTTACTGGTAGGAATTAATATTTGACATATGAATATATGCTTCCAGTGAAGTTACTGTATGTAGGGTACTTACATGAAAAGCACTGTGTTGGCCTACAATTCAAGCATAAGTTATTTGTAAAAAAAAAAAGTTTCACAGGAATGATAACTGTACACATTTTCCTTTATTTTTGTTTTATGTTGTGTCTTAACCACAGCTCTCCACGTAATGCAAATTAGTAAACTTGGCTAGCTGCACTTATCTTAGGTCAATCTCTAATTTGTTTTACTTTATTGGACAATCACAGTCTAATAGCCATGTTTAGAAGATTTTGTTTGGTTTTAGGTCTACATAATTGTTAACCACTTTCTACATGTCAGTATTTTTTTTGCAGGAAAACAGAATGCTGACGCTCTGGGAACAGCACATTTTGTTGCTTTTTGCAACAAACTGTTTGACAGTGTCAATGGCCAGAAGGAGCTGGTGAGCTAAGGTGTCAAGTGCGAAACGGAAGAGAAAACTTCCCTTTGTCCTTTTGGAGTGAAAGGATCCAGCTCATCAAGCAATGGAAGTTAGAGAGATGCAGCAATGTCCAGGGGATTACAAGCTCTCCCAGTTGTACTAAGTATTTTACTCCACCATGCTTACATGGCTGGGTAATGACCCTGAAGGGTATGAATTTGTTGTGGGATAAGTTGAAAGAATTGGGTTTTACATACATGCGACCACGAAGTGTAAATCAGGACCAGTGGAACATCTCTTTGGTTGTATCCGCTCAAACTGTGGCTCTAATGTCAATTCAACAGTACCTCAATTTACGTATTTCTGCCCTGAAATCATCCATGATAAATGGTTTAGCTATGGTTGATATCAGATCAAATTGTGAACCTGAACCAGAATATAGTAAGCTGCTTAGCAACTTACATGAATTTGTGAAGTGTTCTCCCAGTTCTCTCAGTGAAAAAAAAAATGATGACAGGTCAGAACCATAACCATCACAGATATTTTTGAAATAGATAACTCTAGTTATTCAGTTGCCTATGTAAATGGAAGAATAGCAAAAAGGATCACAAACAAAAGTCAGTGCAAAGATATCAACAAGGTTCTAGTGACATCTGTACAAAATGACTACCTTCACAGCAACATCATTTTTAAAGAATATTCTAGTAATTGCCAAGGTCTGACATATCCAACTGAAGAACTGATAGTGTGTGTAGGGAGTGCTACAACGTTGCTAGAAGTTACCCTTCCAGAGTTTTCCCACGGAAGTGCAGTGCTTTTAAAACTTATGTCTGCCATGAAAGCGCATGTTGACTTTGAATGGGTGAAGACAGATTGTCCCGTGCATGCAAAAATGCTCGAAGACCAAATTTTGACATCAGTGTGCCGTATATCAATACCATGGTGGTGCACGAATAAAAATCGTGAACTGTCAAAATCTGCTAAGAAGAGGCTTGAAGCTCGAAAAATGAAGATTCTGAAACACAATTAACAACATAATTTGTTCGATTCAGTATAATGTAGATTATCAAAGTGATAACAATACAAATGTAATGCATTGCAACTTCTATAGCCTTCTTGAATTTGTGCTTTTACTAAGTGTTTACACCTATTTAGGCTATCCAAGTTCAGTTTTCAACAGTGACACATTGTATTTTTGCAAATAATAACTGTGCCGGAGGATGTTGCTGGTTGGAATCATTTCTTTGTCCCTGCATTCCAGTAGTGATCCGTGTACATATTGTTTACTCTAAGAGCCACCCAAACCTCTTCACTCAAGAGAATTTGACACTATTTTTCAGAAACTATAGGTTGATGAAATATAACTTGTACATCTGTTCACAGATGTCTTAGATTTAGGCAACTTTCTAAAATGTTTTATGCTCCTGAAACTTGGATTTACTACTTCTCATTGTCAGCTTATTTTAATAGTGTAGTAAGTAGCAGTATTGCTGAGTGTTTGACATGATTGTTTGAGTAGTAGTTTCCCATACAGGACACTTGGTTGCAGAAATGTTGCCACAGTATTGTATTGTTTCATTCTGGTTGCATGTCTATTGTCAACGTTGCAGTAATGTTTCTAAAAGTACCAACTTTCAGCTTTCAATGCATTGATATTGAGGTTTTTTGTAACGTTGCTACAAAGTTGACAATGGCCGCCTACTACCTGGTCAAGAACTTTGAGATTCTATTTGAAATAAACTTGTAAATAATTTTAAACTACGACTTATTTGTTTAGTTATTATTTTTATTGTAAATGTAATTATTGTTGAGGTCTTCTTAATGCTCATTTATTTTATTAATTCCTTTTATTGCAGTTTTGACTTGTAATACATTAATTAATAATGTACTTGCCACCATTACAGCCAATTTGTTTGGGTGCTTTGCTTGTTGTATTTGTTGTTGCGTGTATTTTTATCCTGCGCTAGTTTGCGGGGTATTCAAGTCACATTCTTTCTTTTATCTAATTATTAAACTGGTAGGAAATGTTATTGTAAACTTTTTAATTCCAACAAATTTTCATGCCAATAGTGCTGTAGCATCCTTGTATAGGTATTTGAGTAATGTTATTTATTGTTTAAATATTGTGTTACATGTTAAGTTTTAATTACATTACATGTTGTTTATAAATGATAATTATTCTTGTTTCATAGCCACAAGTGGGTCTGTATATGTTCTACATCCCAAATCAACGTTGATGCAAAGTTCTCAAATATACGTTTATGCAGCATCCCCAAATTAACGCTGCTGCAACATCCGCAGATCGAAGTTGCTGCAACATTGTTTAGAGACGTTGAATAAAAACTGAAAATTTTCCTGTTGCAGCAATGTTGCTGCAACGTTTCAGTTACTTCATTCAACATTACTGCAACGTTGAAAATTTTTTGTTTGAACGTTGCTGCAACGATGCTACAACGTATATGTGCTGTATGGGTTACTGTGTAGTTGTTTAGTGATTTTAGCAAAGTTTTGGTGGTTCCTGTGTGTGTAAGTTTATTTTTGATAGGCATGAGTTATTATATTTTAATGTCCTTGTATGCATTCAACACCATTGTTGCTACTGACGTGTTAGTGTTATTTTTAACGCAGTTTTATCTATATTATTTCAGTGACCTTATTGAAAAAAATCTGTTTATTTTGACATTAGTGCCCCTGCTGACAATCACAATGGCTTTGAAATGTATTATTTTTTAACCACAGTTTATTCACCTTAGCAGAATAATTGGTAATGTGTATGCCAAGAAGGTAATCCTGTCTCCACGTTGCGTAACTTTATGTTACAGTGACCTGTTATCCTGTTTGTTTTATAGTTTTTATACAACAAAAATTGTTTTACATAAATGTACAGCATGTTGTGACACATAACGAAAACATTGATATCAGGTACTAAAATAAGGGTTTACTTAAGGGCTCTAAAAATGTTAGAGTAAGTACAAAACTTGGGCAAGAAATGTTGGCCTATGCATTCTAGCATAGTAAAAAAATAATTATTTATGATTAGTGCAAATGGATGATAAAGTTTCTCTTTAAAGTGTTTTTAAAAAAATTGTGACCTCTGATAAGTGTTAAGAAAAGTCATGCCAAAAAATTGCGGATTAGCAGCATAATCAAGCGTTAGGTTATAGGTCTTGAGTTTTGGTGATTGAAGGATACTTCATAATTAATTGTGTATATTCTCGACTTTTGGGGTTCAGCTATGTCGCTGTTGTCTTGAATTTTGACATTTTGATAGGTGTTACAGTTACCGTGACTAGGAAGTCAACAGACTGCTGAAGCATCGAAAGTCAAGACAATGACATGACTGAACCCTAAATGCCATGAGTATGCAGACAGTGCTACAAAAGCCTGCGATCCTTATAATTACGTTGTTTGCAAGCGAGCTCAAGTGAAAGATAACAAGCCCACGTGTTCCTTCCTGTCTCTCATAATATACCTGTGTCTACAGCACTTTATTCACATGTAGGTAGATAATTCAGTCCCAAAAAAAAAAAAATTTATCTGCTTCTAAAAACTTTACCTTGGTAGTAAAATTGTTCTATGATATTTACAGTATGAAATGAGAAATATACAGGATCATCGAAAAAGAATGATACAATTTCAAAGTATTATAGTTTTGAGACTGGTTACCGTATTCAAATGATTCTACCACCAAACTGTCGGGGAAGGATGAAAGTTTTTTTTTTTAAGTGGTGTACGACAGTTCCACAGTGACCTTGGGAGTAACGAACACCCGAACGCGTCACCCGGCATCTGTCCCAAAGTATCAGTGAGATGGCGACAGTGCAGCAGAAAGCACAGTACGTGCCTTGGTTTGCAGAGTTCAAGTCTCCAGTGACCGTGCAACGAAAATTCAGGCGGGTGTATCCGGGACAACATGTACCAGATCGTGCGGCTATTTCTCATTGGATAAAAAATTTCCGTGAAACAGGTAATGTTGACAAGAAAACATCACCAGGACGGCCACGAACTTCTGATGATAAGGTTGAACAGCTTAGGTTATCGTGTATACGCAGCCCTAAAAAGTAAATTTCCCGCCGCAGTTTGGAGCTTGGCATTCCGAAGACTACCGTGCAAAATGTTCTTCGAAAAAGTTTGTTTTTACATGCCTACAAAATTCAAATGACTAGATAAAAGACTAGCATTTCCAATTGATAAGAAAAACTTGACATTTTAAAGTTGTGTTGAACATCATACCGGGACACATGTATCCCTTGGTTATGCCAATTCAAACAAAAAAATACAGTCGTAAAAATTGTTTAATTATTGCAGAGAGTTCTGTGACGTACAGGCCATTTGCGTAAAAACGAAAATATGTTTTGTGTGTGAAATTATGATCAACTGAGGAATTACTTTAATGGCTGATATGTGGGTGCAAGAGTACAAACGTACCTATTAACAGTGTTTTATCGTAGGAAACGGCACAAGTCATAGCCCGCAAACTGGAAATTTAAAATTTTTGTCACTCAAATGGTTGGTTCAACTGCTTTAAACAAAGACATAACCTTGTTTTTTGGTTGGTGCATATTCAATATTTTACCACTTACTGTATTTTTTTTTTTACTTTGAAATTTTAAAAAATATATATATATAATTTTTGGGTGTGGCTTTACATGTTTGGGAGTTTATTTTGTGAAAATTGTTTATTAACATTTTTTAATAGCTATGTTAATGTTAAATTAATACAATGTATTAATATTCAAAGCCTTTTTTCTGCATTTCCCACTTTTTACACTTCCCTGCTTTTTACACCATTTTTGCAGGATCCCTTGAATGGTGTAAAAAAGGGGTTCTACTGTATGTATTTACAATATATAAGAGTGGTTCACGTTAAAACTATAGTAATATTAATAATACTTTCAATTCCAATAACAGCAATAAGGAGAGGTTCAAGCGGATATTGAAAGTTAAAAATTTTCACTGTAGATAACATGCCTAAAAGTTCACAATGAGTTACACTTCGTAATGGTTCTTCAATGTTGTCGAACAACAACTTTCTGCTTTTGCTTCACTTCATACTGGATTCCGAACAAAAAAAAAAAAAGGAAAAAAAGAATTTCCTAACAGACTACTTAAAACTTCAGTTATTGAATTTACCGAGATTACTAATGAATTAATTTTAAAAAAATAATCAAAAGAAAAAACATTTAACTATTGCAACTCAGTATAACACACTCCAGCAGGCAAATGCTGCTCGACTTAAAGTATAGGTACATGATCACACAAAAAGGATTTTATAAAAAGAAAATGTTTACTTTAAAAAAATGAACTTTCCATTATTATTTTAAAAGAATGATTAAGCATTTCTTCAATAATAAGTATTTCTGTAATATATTTTTTTAATAGAATTAGTAAAAAGTTTAAATTATCAAAATTTATTTGCATGAGCAAAGAAAAAGTTTGAAAGATATTGCTAATTTTTATGTTAATGTAAAATATATTCTTTATGGGTTTCCTTTTCCAATTTTTAAGTTTGTAACTCTACTTCAAACAAAGTAAGGAAGTTCTTGAGCATTAGTACGAATTTAAATATTTTGTAAGTGAACGTTGTAGTGACAAGTAGACTGTCTGGCAATCGGATTTGGTTCTCAAACAAACACATTTCAAACTGAAAACATTCTTAGGCTATTGCCCCCTTAGTTAATGATCAATGCTATTAAATGAAAATATACGCAAAAGTAGCTCATTATTTCATTTTTTTATTACAGAAAAATGTGTGTCTACCTATAGAACAGAACAATATTTTAAGAAATCTCAAGCTCCTTCCTGAAAAAAATTATCAGACATCCTACTTATGAAAACAATAATTAAATTTTATTGTTCCTGGGTTCCTCTTCCTCCACTGGACAATATGCTGAAAACTCTTCACAAAAAAAAAACTATTAGCAGACACTTAAAATCGGACTAAAATAAATGTTTTATTCTACTTTAATTTGAAGAAGTCTATATACTATAGTCCTTCCTCAATGGAATCCATGCCAAACTGCGAACTGGAATGCTGAATCTTTATCTTCCTTTGAACACTGCAGACTCGACTTGTTAAGGTTTGCCACACCTCGCCAAACTGCAACAACCTTGTCCAAAACAACTTTAAAACAACTGTTTTTATGTTCTTTTTTCTAAAACTACAAACCACAAAAGAATACCAGTACATGTCACAAAACACTGAACAGATTAATCCCAAACGTAATACTAAAATAACACAAAAATCCTCTTAAAACTAAGTCTTACAATCTAACAACTCTAAATTAAATTATTATTTATAAATATTACACCCAAATGTCTTACAAAATAATCTTAAAATTAAATTTTACTTATAATACTTTGTCAAACACTTATCTTCACTCTTCATTTAAACAAAGAAAAATCCCACAGCTGCACGTACTGAGCTCAATTTGAAAACTACGTCACTGTGTCTCACTTTTGCAACATCTAGTGATGGCCACAAAAACACTATGCAACCAGCACAACACGATACATTGGGCAAACTAAGTGACACAACTAACACTGAGTACAGGCACAATCTCTCGTGCATCATTCTAACCTACCTCCGTTAGTTATCTAAACATTCACTAGGGTACCTACACATAGGTATGGTGCGTCACGCTGTGCCAAAAATGCCTTTCACTCAACATGCATTTAATAAGAACTGGCCGACTTGTCTTGGTAGGTTTGGAACAGCAGAATAGTTGGTCAGCTGAGGACGAAGTATCCTTAAGGAGGTTGTATACGGGGGAGAACAATATGTCAGATGTTGCTAACTATTAATATAATAAACAGGGACCGCACACAGAGACCAGCACAAAAGATTGTCGCCAAGGTGGCAGAGCGAGACGACAGTCACAGACACGTATTTACAGAGTGCCCGGCAGTGGAATCAGTATGGCAGACTACTTAAGGGAGTTATATCTGTGTCTTCCCGCTGTACTTTATCAATATTCATTTCTAGGTCACATCCATGTACCCTCATACTAACCTCGCTAACATGTACATTGGTGAAACACACACAGGTGGAGTCAACTCATTAACCTGTGATATTACTCTGGCCACCACCTTTTGAGCTTGACAACTGTTAAACAAATACAGTAATAAACTAACCTGGCCAAACCAACTTTTCGAGCTGTCAACCATCATAAATCCAATGTCCTATTTGCTCACGTGTCTGTTCTGGCATTACCAGTGTCTGCTCTGATTGTTTATAGCGTACTGGCAAATAATGTCTAAATGGCGTAAAGGTCTCGAGACAACTGTAGTTTACTTTCAAAACGTCTCTGTCCCTTAATATACAGGTAGGTCAAATGTCAGTAGAGGCAATCATCTACACAGACAAAACCCAAAAATTTTGACAAGTCGAACATGCATGGGAAAATAGCCACAAAATCCTTTGGGAAGACTCTAAATCACTTATACAGAAAACTGACAAAATTAAAAGAAGGAATCAGCCTTTATTATTAGTAATAGCAATATTTTCAGTCAATGCCTGAAAATTGACCACCATGTAACAGCACAGGTCTCCGTTATAGATAAGGGTTTGAATGACGACTTGACCCGTCTGGAGCATATTCGACACGCAACTATTTCATAAACATAAATACCCTTTATTCATAACGCTTCACTATACCAACTCTAACAAGCCATGTTCACAGGAGTGATTAATACACTACCTAATCAGACATTTGCCACAATATTTACTTGATGAAACAAAACACAAAGATATCAGTCACAAACAAAAAAATCAACAAACGACACAAACAATGAGACGAAACAAAACACAGCAATTTTCCAGACAGTCAGTATTAACAAAGTTTCGAGAGTGTTCCAATATTGTTTCCCTGGTTCGAGGGTGGGCTGTTTGTATGGCCGCTCTCATGGTATTCTTGAGGGGCCAATGACAAAAAAAAACTCTTTTCATTTTCCTGTCCCGGAATTCCCAACTGAGCTTCTAGTCATTCTTTCTCTAGGCCTACCTCTGTGGTTAATGTAGCACAACACGTACCTACAGCTATCACAGCAGGGGTCAATGATTGCGAGGCCCAGCAAGGAAATACAATCACCCTAGACAGGATTTTAATTTTTGGAGAAATTTGACCTTATGGGCGTACAGAAAACTTTGCCAGGTTTACACGTCATGCAGATTGCCCCTATATCTATTTCATGAGTTGTGGCTTGCTCGTTCTGGTTTATAGCTCGAACATTGCCTGCATTTGCAACATGAAACACTGAAGTCGTGACTCACCTTGCGGGCTACCCTGTACTACCTGTGGACTGTCTATGCTACCTTGACCTGCATTGTTTGTTGTATTTCTGTACGTGTCTGATATCTACTGTGTTTTTTGTTTCGTCTCATCAATGTGTCACATGTTTACTCAGGTTTCATATTTGATCTTTGTCATTTTATTTACTATCTGTTTGTTCCTTGTTTTGTTTGACCAGATTCCATTTTTGGAATTTTATGTTGTGTACGTATCCTGTTGACTAAAGCATACTCTGCTTATTCATGTTTTTTGTCTTATTTTAGTTTTCTTTTGACAGTCACTTATATCGCATTGGAGTATGCCCAAGCAAACAAATCCAGTCATGCACTCCTATTGCACAGTTCTTTCAAAGATAATATCAGTGTGTTTGTATGCACATAGTGTCGGGTGGTCCACCCACCGGATTTAACCTACTGTTTTCTTTCTTTTATTTGCTTGAAATTGTTATTTTAGTTCCGGTTGATTTTGTGTAGCTTAAGAGTAGGATGCCTTGCTGCATAACACGTTAGAGGTCTATTATTGCAAGCTTTAAATTATTTTTAATTTCTTTTTCTTTCTTGCTAAGTAAGTTTAGTATTGTGTTCCTTTAGTTTTGTTCATACTTTTGAGTTATTTCAGCGTTTTATGCCATACAGATAATTATTGTAATTCCCGTTGCGGTACGCTGTTGAGCAACGTATCAGCAGCTAGGTGCGTTCCCCGAATTCTGAGGCTATTTTTAGATTCATTAGTTTAACAGTTATAAACGCTGTCACGGCGTGGGCAAGAGTGAGAGAGACTTTGTGCGTGGGAAGGCGTAAGCCAATGAACAGCGGTGATTTTAAACTTTTATTATTGACGTAATTGTAATTAACTGTTACATAATTACTTAAATATGTAGTTGGACAATATGTAATATATGTTGCAATTATTTGTATTTCTAATTTAATTTGTGTAGTTGTGTTGGTTCGGTGGGTGGCTACTGAGAGAGAACCAGCAGTTGTTGGCGTTGGGCGGATATTCTGTGTTCAGACTCGGGGCGAGATCAATGTGGTGGTGTGTGAAGGGTTTTCCATTATGTCGGAGACAGGCAAGCCTGCAGTCAAGAATGGGGAAGTGGACTTTTGGGACATGAGACTTTTAACAACTTAAAGGAGCAGTTCACCTTAAAATTATGTTTGTCTGTAAAAAAATAAGAATTAAAATTAAGAAACATGTATTGCACGAAATTCGCCTACGTTGCGTAGTAATGAAGATACAGCAGTTTTTAGCTAGGCCGGCGAAGGTACGTGACATCATAAAGAGTAAGTCTGGGCGCGAGCAGCATTGCACAACACGTGTGTCTCCGCCCGCTCAGTTCAGTTACCAGGATTTGAGTGTGTTGATGTGTCCGCCGTGGTAATTAGGTTCATCGTCGATAGCTTACTTTCTTGCACTTTTTAAAATTATTTTTATTTACAAAACATTATGCCTATACAGTGTTGTGTCTTTGGCTGTAATGCTATCCAGAGGTAAAAAGGCTAGACGAGTGGTTTATCGTTTCATATGTTTCCTAACCGCGAAAAATTTCCTGGTCTGTACAAAGTATAGCTAAAAAAAATTAACAGGAAGAAATTTATACCGTCGGCATCCAGTGTAGTGTGCTCAAAGCATTTTACAGATAACGATTTCGAAAAATCGTCACTTTTAAAAGAAATACTAATGCCGCACTGCATGGCACACAAGCGAGTTCTAAAACCGGATGCATTCCTCTCACATTTTTTGAGAGGCGAAAATGATGAAACATGGTCTAGGCCTGAACGTGTTCCTACATATATTCGCAAACAAACTGTGAGTGAAATAATAGCTACGACCTGTAGTGTACATGACAGTGTCAGTAGGCCAACAAAAAATACAGATTTTCATATTAAATTGTCCAAACATGAAGGAAACTTTTGTACAGTTGGAGCTAGGAACTGAAATATACAGAACAGAGAACGACTAATCAGATGATTAGGTGGTAAACAAACAGGCACATCATTTCACATTTCAGACGATGAAAGCAATGAAGAAGAAGGGAAGTGTGAAGTATTGGACAAAGAGAGTAGTGGTAGACAATCATTCCCTAATGTATTTTTTGTCCTCTGGCAGTGTTTGGAAGTATTATTTCGATTTTGTCAAATATGTCATGCACCAACAATACATGTAAAAAGAAAGAAAAATTGTACCTGTTAAATTTCAACTCTGTGTCACAAAAACCATATATATGAGTGGGAATATGGACCATGTGATAAGATTCGTAATTTAGCTTCTGTTGCAATTGCAACTGCATTATATTTGAGTGGGATTGGTTTTGAAACATTTAACATTTTTGAGATGACACTGGGTGTAGGTTTCGTAAGCAAGACAACGTTATATGCAATTGTAAAAAAGTTTGTAGAACCAACTGTTCTATTGACGTATGTACGACAAAAGGAACAACTTTTTGAATCACTAAAGAATGCAGAACTGTGGATATCAGGAGATGGACAATATGATTCACCAGGTTTTAGCGCGAAATACGTTACATACAGTTTAATGGATTTGAAATCGAATAAACTTTGGATTTCATCATTTTATAGAAAGGAATGACAGAAGGTGATATGGCGAAAGAGGCTTGTCAAAAAATATTGTATAGACTGCAAGAAAAAAATTTGAATCCTACGTTTTTTCTTTCTGATCGTCGCAGAGGCATCAAAAAATTAATTAGGACAAATTTCCTGAACATGCAAAATGAATTTGATGTACGGCACATGGCTAAAAGTTTTACGAAAAAAAAACTAAAGAAGCTTTTAAAAGGGAGCAAACAAGTAATGTTGTGGAAAGACAGCTTAGTTAACCATTTGTGGTGGTCGTCAGCATCATGTGGAGTGGATTCGGACTTGTTAATAGAAACATTCACGTCTTGTTTAAAGCACGTTTGTGACGTACACGAGTGGGATAATGGAAATAAATTCAAACGCTGCGAACACGACGTCATACACGAACCGAAAGAATGGATACATTTCGGATCCCACGACTATCAGATACAGAAAACAGCTGTAACAGATACCCCGTTTCTACAGGATTTAAAACACACTAACCACTTTTGTCACACCAGCGCCTTGGAAAGCTATCACGAGCGTCTGAAGTACTTACCCAAAAGAAAGCACTTTCCGTACGATGGAATGGTAACAAGAGCAATGTTGGCAATTTTAGACCACAATAATGACGTCAATCATGAATAAACAAGAACACGCATGCAGTTTTCGAAAGCTACAAAAAATGGATTGGGAAAACTACTAACCAACCAAAGCCGAATGGCATGCAGATCTTCAGTCACACGTGTTAGCAGTTGCGCGTCGAGGTAATCTACCTGAATTCCAAGACTGCTACACAAGCGAGGTGCCAAGAAATATCGCTTCTGTTCCAAGACCACTTCAATCAGCTCCAACGACAGCGGAGTCCATGGAGTTGTAAATACTTTAGGTGAGCAGAAATTTTTTTACTGGTTTTCAATGTGTAAAATTAGTATTTTTGCAGTTTGGTTTAAAGTTTTAAATTATTCCTAGTTGATATTTAATTTATAAGAAAAATTTAAGGGAATATGTGAGTTATTAATTATTAATAAAAATGGTGAAAACTGAAATGCATACACATAGTTTTTATTAATTTATTTAAAATATTGTATGACAAAGTGGATAACTGTTCATTGCTTATGTCCTGAAATAATGGCAAATGGAAAAATTACGAACCTTCACTTAATTAAAACACTGAATAGTTACAAGCGAAATCTCAGAAATTGATTACTAGGTAAAAATTTTCTGCCATTGCATTAGAAATTAAACCTTTATAAACATTGTTAGCATCTGGAAAATTTTCCCTGATTTGCAAAACAACAGAGGAAGGAATAATTTTTCTTACATTACGACCTAGTGTATGCCACGAATTGACCCAGTAAATAAATTGTTTATAAGCTAAGTGGAGCCACATAGCATGACAAGTTTTTTTTAATTTTGCTTTTGTTTGTTCGTCAATAGAATGCAATATCATATGATGCCTTGCCATGTTCAATGTGTCCATGTTTGTCACCAAACTATCGAAGTTTCATGAAGAGTAATGCATTCTGACTTTCTCTTATATTTGCTATCAGCTCACTATTCCGACAACAAACACACTCAACACGTGAGTCCATCGTTTTACAGTAGCCACATCTACACCAGTCATCACTCGTATTTCGCCGAACAAAATCTTGCACGCCTTCAGGGGCGTTATCACTTCCACCTGAGCCAGCTAGAGATTCAAATTGATACGGTCTGAAATTACCAGCCATCACAAGCACATTTGAAACTAAATACACGTACATAGAGGCTGTGTCACACTAACTAAACCAAACCGTACGGCGACGCGAGTACTAAAACTAATACGAGGCAACTGCGTGCGGCAGCTGTCCTATACTGCTTAGGACGTCACACGCAGAAAGGAAAATTGTGATTGCAGCGCTCTTGTTACAGCTATCGCATCGCGGTAAACGCCAAAATTCTTAGAATTTTTCAGGCTAACTTTTACATACATTTTCTAAAAACGCATTTTTACACTGAACTGCTCCTTTAAAGAGGCGTTGAACCTATGTTAATTAATTTTTTTTTCTAGAGAAATATTTTGTTTTGGTCAGAGAAGTTCGGTATTAGTGTTCTCTCTCAGGAGCGTAACCGACTTAATTATGATTTTTCTCTTTATTTTTGTATCCTTCGGTATGCCCCAAAGTTTGTTTTCTTATATTGAGTCAGCTGAATTGGTGCAGCGGAAGTTATCCTGAGTGAAATTTTTTTCGTGTGTTCTCCTGGCTTTTTCAGCTGGTTGAATAAATACCCCATTCAAAGCAAGAGTCAGTTTAAGTTCTTTCTGTTTCTACTACTACAACACGTGCCATGCAATAATAATGGAGGTTAATTTACTGACGGACAACAGCAACATCACAGTAGCTTCTATTTACAATGCTGTAAATTGAGTTTTCGTGACTTACTCAATGACAGATAAATATTCATAAGAGGTAAATTAACATCTGAACCAGTATCTAATTTAAATTTACACTTTCTACTGCTTTCTAGTACCAAAATCTCTTACCAATCTATTGACAACACCTAATACTGTGCACTATTACAATAAAATTCATCACTACTCACCTCATCAAACACACTATGGCTCTCTGCTTTCACTTGCCTGCTATGACATACCACTGCGAAGTGATCCATCTTGCCACATTTCTTGCCGTGTTTTTTCTTGCCGGGTATGCTTGAAGACTGGGTTCGTGCTGTTGTCCTCCGCACCATTTGCACGAAATATTCTTCGGTGAAGACAAGGACTTCATTACCTTGTCGACCTCAACAATGATCTTGTTTTGGACCTCTACTGCTTGAGTTCTTCTTACTTCTACCAGACATAATTGCTTTATGACTGCTTCCAATTCAGTTTCACCACCACAAGTCAACTTTTTTTGCGTTTCTGAATCCTTTGTTCCAAATACCAGGCTATCCCTAATGACCTTGTTTAAGGATTGAAAATTACAATCATTCGTCAACAAGTTAACATCTGTCAAGAACTGTTCAAATGGTTTGTTCAACTCTTGATCCCACTGGTAGAAGAGAAATCTTGAATGTAATGTGTTTTTTTTTTTTTGCTCGCAATGTCACGAAATAGTTCAATAACATTCTGGAATGTTCTATCTTCCTCCTTCGAAAAAACAAAGCTGTATATTTTCACATCCTCACAAACAATATTTGGCAGAATTGCTATTTTCCTGCTATCCGAAACCTTATCCAACGCAGAAGTTAGCAGATTCACATTTAACGACTGTTCAAACAATTTCCAGTTCTGGGCAAGACTACCAGAAGCCACGCACAATTTATCTGGTAACTGGAATGACGACACTCTGAGTTAGTATTATAGGCCCATTCACCTGAGTCGAACTCCCTTTGGCTGTGCCATGTATCATGTTGAAACGATCACTTACAATTAACATTACACATAATTTTTATTCAACATTAACCTCTTACTTGAACAATCAAAAGCTGCCATCTTTTTCAACTGCCTGCCTCCCTGTTCCATCATCCTTAGCTCTACTCCGGGTGGTTCCCCAAAGTTACTTCACATGCTACAGAAAACAAGAAAATTCTTGAAGAAAATGAGGCACTCAAACAAAAAATAAGCAGACTTGAAAACAAAGTCAGCTACGTTCTAGAAGTGACCAATAACAATACAGCAGAAATTATGACATTAAAATTGCAGTAGTGCCTACATCTTCAAACGAAAACTGTATTGAAATATGCATATAAATATGATCAGTCATAGGTCGTAACATAGAAGACATTGAAATTGATGCAAGTCACAGGATGAGAAAATCAGCCATCTTGCCTAGACCACCAAACATCATCTACGCTTCACAAGAAAGGGCACCAAACAGAAAATCATGGAACTGCGGAAACAAAAAGGTCCTTTGCACCGGCAAGAACTGAACATTGATGGACTGAAAACAGAAGGGAGGAATCAAATTGTTATGAATGATCATCTAACAACCTGAAACAAGAAGGTTCTCACTAATGCATAATACTTCAAAATACAAGGTAAGCTTTCATCTGTGTGGACAACTCGGGGGAAATCTATGTACAAAAATTAATTGGTGGAGAACCAAGTATTGTCAAGGACCTATACTCCTAAAAAAACATTTGTGAACAACCAACTCGCAAGTAACTATTTTGCCCAGTTGCCTATAAATGGCTGTGCCTAAATGGCTGTGCTCAAATCTGATGTACATTACCTCTCAAACTATGACTTCTCTACAGTAAGGGCCAGTTTCTCAATGTCTGATTACAACTTTGGTTAGCTAATCTTATGATTATATTTAACCTATTAAGTGGTGATTAAAGATGAAGTGTATCTAAACGTACTTTAATCTAATGTTTAGCTAAGTATCGGTTAAGGTAAATGTGGCAACCATGCAATGACGTATCAGCTTGTTCAACTTGTAGGTTCGCTACGAAGGAATATACGCTGTGGTTTTATGACACACTTACTTTATTTACTACTTTGCATGTTACTCCTCTATTTACAATGATATGTCTTTACAGTCATGATTACATTCATTCCCGCCTTTTAACTACTCTACATACAATAACAATACTCACACAGGTGAACCAACCTTGCTAATATACCCAACTGCAACTTTTTTTTACGTTCCTTCAAGGAGGCGTTGTGGTGGTTTGCTCACCCTGCCACTCCTAGTGACTTTCACATTCCCCTTACTCCATCTTTCCACACTTTGATCATTACCACTTGGAATACAAACCAAATTACTAGGCTTTACATTGTTATTGACTGAGACTGTCTCCTCCTGAGGGAACCCGTGGAAAGGCTCACTGATGTCCTCCGACAGGTCAGTGCGGCCTTTGTGAGGCGGTTGTGCGATGTCTGAAATGTCACTCATTGCACTGAACCCATCCTTTCTATTAGTACAAGTGGACC
>PNEQ01112860.1:0-20201 GCA_003012365.1 Medauroidea extradentata
TACGTTGTTACTGCACTGCTACTGCATTGTTACTACGTTGTTACTGCACTGCTACTGCATTGTTACTACGTTGTTACTGCACTGCTACTGCATTGTTACTACGTTGTTACTGCACTGCTACTGCATTGTTACTACGTTGTTACTGCACTGCTACTGCATTGTTACTACGTTGTTACTGCATTGTTACTGCATTGTTACTGCATTGTTACTACGTTGTTACTGCACTGCTACTGCATTGTTACTACGTTGTTACTGCACTGCTACTGCATTGTTACTACACTATTACTGCACTGTTACTGCACTGTTACAACATTGTTACCTTAAATGTATAGGATCGCTACCATCAATGTACGGATTGTGGCATACATACTTTCTTAACACTTCGATACATCGTTGTGATAATTTTGCAAATAATATTTTACCGGGTAAATGATTTTATGTGGATCAATTTTAATGATAATTCTTTTAAACAAAATTTTATTCTGTAAAATATTACTTCGCAAATGCTGGAGTTTAAGAAACGTAAGTTTTTATTGCCTAGTAATATCTCAAATGTTATTTTTAAACTTAAATTTCGCGGAACGATTTTGAGCGAATAACGTTTTTTCGGGAAATATTTTCTATCGCAAAATTTCTTAAGAAATGTTTCGTGCAATAGGTATTGTTTAAAATAGTTACCTGGGAATTAAGTTGTTTCAGAAATAATTACTTTTAACATTGAATTGTTTTTAAAACTCCTTGAGTTAGATCGAACATCCGCTGCCGTTTCAAACTGTTTTATTTTTTGCGCCACCATTTGTTTCCAATTTATTTGTATAATTTTTCCACTGTAGTATGTAGAATGATATTTGCGGCAATTATTAAAAATATCATAAACGAAGTCGTTTCGTTAATTTAATTTCGGAATTACAGACGGAATTTTATTAAATTGAACTGCTTCTGTGTCACTAGCTAAATTAATAAAACAAGTTTAGTAATGTTGAACTGTCCCTTGTGTTAAAGGACCTGTAATATTAGTTTTATTGTTCTAGTACAGGCTAGACTTGATTGCTCTGTACTTAACCGAGCACAACAGTGTCATTACATTGGTCATGAGCCTCTATGTGACATCATTTACGAATATGACCTCTGTACAAGAGGATGTTCATTCTACCCTGGAACTAAGTGGACTGAAGCATTCTCCGCGGTCATTCCAAGTCTAGATTGCTGCCAGAAAATAAAGCCAATTTTATGTGTCTCTACCTATGTTATATTCTACCCGCTGTCCTGGTCAGGTCAATAAAAAATATATCGAGAACCAAGGTACAATGATAAAACGTACATTACCACAATATCTCGGCGTGTGTTCCACTTTAAATGTGAACATATTTCGTGAGTTTTATAACTCGTATGCTGAGTTTTTGTTAATGCTTCTGTTTGAAATGAAATTATAATATATTTCTACTGATATTGGCTATCTCTTCTTGGCGACTTCATTATTTTATATTTCTGCTGAATTATGATCAGTTTGTATTCGTTACTTATCACATTTCCATACGCCATAAAGCTTTATATAATTGCATTTCGTCAAAAATTTCCTGAATTCGTATTTCCCCAATTAAATTAAACTAACTAATCCGTATAAATACGTTCGCTTACGCCGAAAATAATGATGTAATTGATAAACGTTTTATCGTCACTCTCAGATATTTTTTTAGTTTTTTTTTCTACAGAATTTTAAGCAAATTTTCAGAAGGGAAAAGTATACTAGAAAGATCAGAATTCGATTAAACCCAGCACATAAATAGTAAGTACTTACGAAGATAGCTTGACTTTTGTGTTTTTTGTTAATAACATGTTCGTATTTTTTAAAATGGCGGCCATTTCAACATTTTTTACCACACGAAATATTTTAACTACCATTAATCATATCATGTAACTTGGTACATACAGACAGTAGTACATAGTGAGGTCAAGGGTTTTAGGTTTTTGTCCATGCCGTGTTCATATTTTCACAGTGGCTGCCGTTTGACATTTTTTTTAGTTCCCACGAGATATCTAAGAAATTTTTTTTTATAATTTGATCAAACTCGGTGCACATGCAGTTATTAATAAAGTGATATTTTTTTTTGCAGTTCGATCAAGCTGTGTTTATATAGCAACACTGGCGCCATTTCATTATTTATTAAGTTCAAAATTATATAAAAATAATGTCTATTTATTGTTGTGTGTATGTATATGTGTGTGTTTGTGTTGTGCATCTTACCATAGTTTTCGCTACTGTGAAGGACTTTTGTGCTGACGTACTGTTTATCATAGAAGGCAAATTAAATTCGTCTAATAATGCCGTACGGGGCTTACATGTGGCGCGCTGTTTAGTTCAAGATTGGTGGAATCGTCTCTTGATTTCTGTGCTCAAGGAAAGCAACACGTCAGAGACCGAATTGTCTGAGCCCCTTGAGGTGATTACGTTATGGTAACACTAACTACCGTGTAAATATTTAGCAGTTATTTTATTTTCTTTGCTTATTTCTTCTCGTAAACTAAGATGTTCCACAGAAGACGTGACTGTTGATTTAGTGTCGTGGTGTGTTCGCAAGCAACGTGGCCAGAGCAAAGATTTGGGCAAGCAATCCTTGTCTAACTACAAGGGTACATGTTATGTGCGAAGACTTCCCAATTGTCTTGGGAAGACGAACATTTCCTTTCTATATCACGTGTCGCACCATTAACATGCTGGTATACATACGTACAGGGTGCTCGGAAAATTTCTGACCAAGCTGCATAAGATGTTATAGGTAACAAAAAACAGTGGTGGCGGAAGGTATTCTTGTGAGAGGGGATACAATCGTTGACATAAATTTACTTCCAGGTTTTTTCCTATTACGACTTACTAAAAGGCGTGGTCCAGGTGTCATCCATCAAGGAAATGTGTATCTAAGTGCAAATTGGTGTTATTTAAGTGGTTTTAGAATCTAAATATTGAATATAGAGCTGGCAGAAATTGTAATACTTTTAAATATTAAACATTAGGGTGGATGCTAATGTCTATACTGTCCCTCCCCTCTGTTCTAGGGGAGGTACAGTGTCCCCCTGTCCCCCCGCCTATTCGTCGCCACTGGCAAAAACAAACATGTATCGTCATAGAATGTTGTTGTTGTTGGTGTTGCGTCCTACAATTATTCTTATTCTGTTATACTGTGTAGACATATTACGAACGTGTTCAGTGCTATTTAAAATTATGGTAGATAAAAAACCTTGAAAACACTATTAGAAATCCACAGGTTTTTGAAAGTCAACGTGCAAAATCCACAAAACGACAATCCTTGATATCTATATTTCCGAACTTAACAAACAAGTATTTATACATAACAATCCATTTGTCAAGTGTGATATGCTGCGACGCAATTACATTTACAAGATTTCGGCGTCAGAGATAGATCATAATTACATTACCCGAGGAAAATTTTTTCTCAGAAATTTGGTACAACTTACTGCCTAAGGTCGCTGATTTTGATTTCTTCCAAATTGGCTTCGACAAACCTACAGTTTTAAAATAATGCTTTTGGCGCTGAATTAAGAACAATGCCTCTAAATGAAACACAACCACTTAACGGTACCTTCTTTACGTTGACAGCGTGATCATTCAAGATGGGATCATTGGCTCGGACATGCAGGAACCTGGTAAGGAAGCGGTCATGGCCTGTAACTATAAACTATTCAAACATTTGCCTGGAGAAATTCCGGTCTGCTCTGGGAAACTGAAACCAGGATTGCCGGACCTGGACTTGAACCCGTGTCTTCACAGTTGGGGACTGGTTTTTTTACCGCATCGCCACCTCGCGTGGTTTTAATAACAGCCTTGACTCGTTAGTAAGTAATTCCGATCGTTACACTGAAATTCAGTAGTCGAATATCCGCTATGGGGTATGTAAATTCCGAATTATATAAACTCAGTAGGTGCTTCCTTAATATGTTTATAGATTAGGAAGGATATAATGTCTGTATTAAATCAAAGGTAAAGTGTTGAGAAAATCTGCGTAGGATAAGATCTTACGATAGCTTAGTTTTCTGAGGTAACATCCGTAGCCATTTGCATTAAATTAGTAATGAGTTAAGTATCTATAATAACAGGCTTGTGATCTTTCTCCAGTTGATACACCGATTATATGAAGGCGTATAGGCTGTTCACTTTAGACTGAGCACTCACCGCAACTTAATAAATATGAAATGTATGTTATTGAGCCTATAGATGTTAAATTTTGAAGGTTTAGTTGCATGGAAGTTTTCAAATGAAAAATGGTAGACAAGGCTGCAAAACTGCTGAAAGGAAAATGTAAACAGTGCACACTTTACCGTAAATAGCCTATACTTAGAGATGGTATATCGCGAATGTGTTTTGTGCCAACATAGCCTTGAAAACGCTGAAGTTTCTTGCAACGTGTATGATTTGGTAATACGCGTCTGACACAATGTAGCTGCCTGCAGAACAATAACAGTCATAAAATATTACAATAGTGGGATTCCGATTGGCTCAGCCAAGCAGGGTAACAGCTCCACGTACAGGGAAAGGCCAGTGAGCTTTTGATAGGCTGACCGCACGTTGAAACCCAGCCAATAGTCACGTTTTTCCGCGATAAACCACCTTCTCTGCCTATGATGTTATCAGACTGGGCGTGGGAAGGCAGATATAAAGTGCGGAGTGAGTGATGGAACTGAGCTACGACCACGTTGAACACAGTCACACACTCTAAAACACTTCTGCTGTCAAAATACAATATCTGTTTCAGCAAAGACTATATTAGTTTGAATATGAATCGCTGAATACTAACTTTGCTGCGAAGAAAGTTTTTGTTTGACTTATAAGGTAACGGTAACAAAATAACAGTTTTCCGACTTTAATAGGTAGGTAGAAATCTTTATTGTACAGTTAGTTAAACTTACAACTAAGGCTTGTGTTGGAAAAGTTGTGATAGTAAAGTTTTTTTTTGTTTGTTTTGTTTTTTAAGTAGACTATTTCTATAGTGTCCTAAAGATTTATTAACAGCTCTATTACCTTCCTCAAAGAAATGCTTTTCGTTGTTTTGGAGGAAGCGTCAGTGATATGAAAATTCACAAGCAGGCATGATTACAGCCTCACCAACACATCTAACAGTCAAGCAGTCTTGTACATACGTATGACTATAAAATAAAATCTGGATGTTGTGCTAAATAAGTATATTGCCTTATTTGCGAGGGTACTTAAGGTACCAGACATTTTCACAAATATTTTACGATTTAAAAAGGAATTCAAATCCACCGTCGATGCAGTTGTAAGGAATCGAGTGAGAATTGTTTTCGCATTTTCAATTAAACCCGTACTGTTTCTTTTTTAATGTTCGCAGTTAATTTCATAATCATAACACTTTTTCCAGCTTAGTTTTTCAACGTATTCGTAAACAAGGAATAACATAAAAAAAAGTTACTTTTTTTTTTTTATCTAAGTGGCTTCGGAGAAAATGTGCGAGATGAGTTTTCTAATACCCACATTTCTTGTATCGGTATCGTTATTTCGCAACAAAGTTGTTTTCTCCGCGAGGTTTTTTTTTTTATACTTCACAAACTTTTTGGATTTCTGCAGACTTCTCAGACGTCTCCTTCAGCTGCAGTGTCAACGGCTTAAATTTTACAGATTCTTGTTTGTCATTCTTCGAGCCTGTTATGGCGCAGGAACAAACCACGACCCAAACTACTTTCAGGCCAAGCATCAATTTGCATTAGTCTGTAGCTACGTTGGCGCGCGTGAAGTGTTGGTAATTCGCCGTGCAGAGCTTAGCAAGAATACTAATGTCGTACTGGATCACCTGCCACCCACGTGACACGTATCTGTGTCTACTGACTGCTGTTATTGGCGGGACCAGACATATAAAACCTCACGACTGCTCTGTGAAGCTATCTGATACAACCAGTAATCATCTTAATCCGTTGCGAATCTTTTTAAAACCTGTCGCGTCGCCATGCATTTTAATTGAATTTTTTTTTTTACTTGTTGGCTAAGTATCGCTGAAATTAAGTGGAATTTTCTCACGCATAGTGTTCGTGACTATGGCGCGTATAACAGAGTTTTAACCTAAGCACTTGTCGATATCACTTTGTTAGTGTAAAAAATGTAGGAGTTATGAGCTACTGGCAGTAGATATTTTATTGATAATTATGGTAATCATATATCATATATCGCTAGAATGTATTGTATCAACATACCCTTGAAAACGCAGTAGTTTCTTGCAATATATATGATACGTAGAGCCCGGTAATTTTCGCGAAAAGAATTTTGCAGCACTTTGTTTCAGTGTCTTACGTGCGCACCTGCATCTCTGCTTTGTGGTCAGTGATTGGATGCCGTAACATACAACGTCTTGAGGTTAAACCCGCAAATCACAGACGTGATGTGTCGCTGTTATCCGTGTACTGATTGGAACAGTCTAATGAATAACGACTCTGCACAAATACACTCTGTCAATAGCTATGAAGTAGAACTGCAGGTGTGCACGTAAGACACTGAAACAAAGTGAGGCAAAAATCTTTTCGCGAAAACTACTGGGCCCTAATGATACGGCGATAAACTTCTGACACAACGTAGCTGCCAGCAGACCAATAACAGGCATAAAATATTACAATAGCAGGATGGATTCTTATTGGCTCAGTCAAATAGGGCAACAGCTCCACGCACAAGCTAAAGCCAGTAATATTTTAGTAAGCTGAACGTGTGTTGGTTGAAACCCAACAAACAGGCAAGTTTTCCTGCGACAAACCCTCATCTCTAACAATAATACTTTGGGACGAGTCTAAATGTGTTAAACGCTTATTTTGGACTAGTCATTTTTTGTATTCACGAGTTTGTTCCGAAAAGAGTTTTGTATCGATTGGGTTCAGTGTGTTATGTGCACGTCTGTATCTCTGCATCGTAATCATAGTTTAATGTTTTCAACTCTCTCATGTCTTAACGTTTTACAGTAAACCACAAACGAGTGGTATCACAGTTACCTTATTCTGATTGGTACAGACAAATGAGGAGTTTCTTCCCACAAAGACGCTCTACCAATAACAAAGAAGCAGAACTGCAGATTGTAAGTTATCGAGGCGAGTTGCTGCAGACATTTTCGCGATAATCAGGCGTCCATTATTATTATTATTATTAGCAGCGTGTCTTCGTTAGGACAAGTCCCACATATTTTTAACTGCACCAATCAGAATAGCGTTAGCATAACATCATACGTCTGTGATTTGCCAGAACAACACCAAGAAAAGCGAGGATTAAACATCCAATCACTTGACCATGAAGCAGGACTGATGTGGACTACCCAATAATTAAACTGCAACCCAATGATGAAAAAAAAAATTGTTGAGTTAAACTCTATTTACATTTGCTTCAATTTTACATGTGTATCTCAATTATACCAATTTTCCAGTTTCCTTGTTCTTGTATTTACGTTATGATTTAAACAACATGGTTTCTTCTGAACTGTACTTACGGTGAAATAGTGCTGGATAAGTTAATTTTTATCTAGGTTTCAACGTCATGAACGTGTTCGCTTTTTTTTTTTTTTGTTAATTCGTGATTCGCATGTTTCCGTGTGACTATACAAATGATAATTCTAGCATGACGACGATGAACATTCGTCTTTCGTCTGAATATATTTTAACTGTGCGAAATAACTGTCGCCCAGTCATATGAGACGAAATATGCTAAAGAGTTTTGAATAATTATGACACCGAAATTTGTACGATTTTTAACTCTCTTTATGATAAAGAAGTTTTGTTCTTTTCTAGTCAATTAATGCGTCGAAAATAAATATTACTACCTAACTGCGTGTAAATATTCAGTGGAAATGACTTTTCTTAGTAGAGATATTAGAGTTACGCATTACTTTACATTGTGTGACATAACAAACACTGTGTTGCACAGGTGTTGTATAACATCGTAGTCAACAACACAACTACGGTGCTAGGACAGTATAAATGCCGTGTGTATCTGCTCCACCTGGTAACTACGGCTTGACCAATCACTCTAGAAGAGCTTGAACACGACAGGAATGTCACCCTGCAGCGCGCGTGGTAACATGTGGCTGGTGTGTACTCATACCATGGCGCACTTGTATTCAACCATGCCTTGAAACACTGCGTCTGCGGCCCACACTACCTACAGGCAACAAACTGTGACCTTGACTTCCGTCATTACCGTCCTTGAACGTCGTCCTTACATTCGTCGTTGATGTAACCTCTCGTCATCACGTGTCAGCACAGGCGCGTACCTGTATCGTGCCACGTACATTCTTTCATACACAGCGACATGTGGTGAGCAGTTGCAAGGTGGGCTGGTGTTTGCTCAGTGCTGTACAATCTCGGTGCACGCAGCAGGAGCCAGTAAGAACTGTACAACTGGGTCCAACACAATGTAATGCGGCCAATCACAAGTTAGCTTCAAGGCACACATTATACACATAGTGTTAAGTCCGCTGCACAACTATGGCTGTTTCCGAATACATAGGATCAATCCTCGGATCCCTGAATCCACGCATCCTTCAAAGCAATGCATCCTTCACGGTAAGGTTGCATTTGTGTATAAACATACCTTCCGAATTCCCAATTCAAACAAATGACTATCGCAAGGGCGTAAGGTAGCGTGCCGTGCATCTTTGAGTCAAGGATGTGTGGAAGGGTGTATCTTGGATCCTCGTTAGAATTCGGACAAGAATAAAAAATTGCCGCATTCTTCATGATGCACTTATCGAGGATGCGAGCTTGCAAAGGATCCTTCAAGGCACTATTCGGACACATTATATATCTGAGAGGCTGGCGAGTACACGTGGAATTAAACACATATAGTTGAGATTTAATTAATAAGGTTACTTCGTAAGGAGCAGGACACTACTGATTAATCAAACCTGTGTAAAATGTAAAATATCAATAAAATAGTGTAAAAAAATTGAAAAATTTTGTAACAAAACATTGTTTCACTTTCGGCTAATAACTGGAAGGCAGCTCTGTGATGCAAGTAGCTTCAGTCATTAAGTACAGCTTTAATGCTCTATATCTCCCTCATTATGACGTGAACTAACACTCGTATTGTGTATCAGGTGTTCTGAGAGAGAGTGTGAACTTGTAAAGTCTTCAAAATGCAACATGAATGCAGCTGCAGCTACCAGGATTGTTGCAAGGACACGTGACTTCAACCAGGTAACCAAGGTGACCAGTCACCACGCGTAGCTTAACTATTTTTCTATTGTTTGTGTCTCAATGTCCTTGACAGTGAGTGTTATATAAATGAACGCTAAAACACCATTATATATATATATATATATATATATATATATATATATATATATATATATATATATATATATCCACACACACACACGATTTAGAAAGTCAGTATGGAAAAACTACAAAATAACAAACCCCTTGTTAACTATATTAGCCGACATTATAAGGAAATGTGGCATTGGTTAAGCACGATCTCTTACACCACAAATTAAATGTACGAGATTCGGCGTCGGCGATTGTTTTTAAGAAATATGTTACTCGAGGAATTATTTTTCTTCGGAAAGTTTATCTAGTCTATGATTAAAGGATGCTGTTTTTTGCAACAAATTGGCTTTGACAGAACTACAATTCTAAAGTGATGTTTTTAGAGCTGAATAAAGTACCGTGCCGTCTCAAGTGCGTCCAAGCGCGGAAAATTACAATTTTATATTTGTATGAAATATTGTTAGTTTTACAGAAGTTACGTGGAAGTGCATCTTTCTCTTACAAACGAAAGTTAGCGTAGCAGGGGAATATATTATTCTTAAGGACCCTGCCTACCCAAGAGCCGTAGAGTGACCAAGGATGGAGATTTACTGGTTAAATTATAATCTGTAGGGTTCATTCACCTTTAAAGATATCACTTTCGGACGAATACCATCACCTGCATTGAGATGACTATAAAAAGGAAAATGCATGCATAATATTATAGAAAACAATTGCAATGGTATTTCATAGACAAAATTTGCGTATCTTTTCTTCATACAAATCTTGAATACCAATCAACACAATAAAATGAAATAATTCGCAGTGAAAGTACATGTCCCGAGATACTGTTTGAAGTATGTAAAAACCAACTAAAAATTATTTTTATTTAAAAAAATTTAAAATTTGCTAATTATTTGTCACTCTTGGCAATTTTTATTTAATTACAAAGTAGGATTATTTATGCTTGAAATCGTACACTGTGACATGTAGTTTTGATGTGATTTTTTTTTTTTTCATTTTATTGTGTTTATTGGTTTTCAAGTATTATATGAAGTATAATGTGCAAATTTTGACTTTTTGCGGGAAATCTGGTTGAGATAAGTTTTTTTCCGTAAGAGGAAAATGTTCTTTCAAGTAATGCCTACAAAACTTACCCTATAGTAAACAAATATGAAATTATGATTTTAGCCCTCTTGAACGCACTTAAGCAAGGCGAGTGAACGAATACACCGGCGCTCTTTATTCGTGTTACAAGTGGGAAAGACTATACTGCGAAGGTAAGGCGGGAGGGTGAAGGGGAAAAGGCTGCTACTTTGGGAACTGTCCAAACAGCCGCGGCAGACGAGTACAGACGGCTGTTTAGGCGAGAGTAAAAGACAGGCGGGATTCTGGTGCTCGTTTAAGCTCGCGTGTACTCGTGTCTGCTCGTATGTGGTCAGGGACAAGGCCAGATCTCAACGTCTCTTATACGTCTACAAATAGCAGCAACTACGTAGGTCAGATCAGCTCGCTGACTGCTTCATATGTAGAAATGATGGTTTATAGCGGGAACATTTGACTGCTGGGTTCAACACATGTTCAGCTTATGAAAAGATGACTGGCTTTCGCTTGTACGAAGAGCTGTTACCCTATTTGACTAAGCCAATAAGAATCCTGCTATTGTGATATTTGATGCCTGTTATTGGTCTGCAAATAGCTACGCTGTCACGCGTGTATGACCAAATCATAAATGTCACAGAAACTACAGTATTTTCAAGTGTTTGTTGTAACAAGAAATTTTCGCGATATAGCCTACCATCATCTCTATTCATATGCTGTATATTAATAGATAGGGGCCGGAAAATTTCTCATATTCAGTGACCTTCATGTTAGACTGCATAGTCCTATTCATACTCAAGCCCCCGACTGTTTGTTCACTAGCTGCTACTGACTGGAACAACAGACAATGAACGAATATACGATACTTGAGTATACATAGTACAATGCGGGTCATTGAATCGGCGAAACTTTCCGGCCCTTATTAATAGATACATGCAAGATTCCCGTTAATACTTGAAATTAGGGTGGACTTGGTTTTCATGTACGTAGTCTTGAACACCAGATGTCATGTGATTAACCTCCGGCCCATACATGATGTGTATGTCGACTCTCAGTTTTTTAAGTACGGTGAATTCTGTAGGCAGGTGTCTTATACAAGTGAATGTCTGTCCGTCAGTTTGTATCGTGTGTGTTCCTGCACTGTTCATGTGACTGCCATGACATTCTGGTAAGTTGTTTGTGCGCCCTCGGAAATTTCTGAAAAAAATCTGTATACAACGGAAGGGGAGAGGCAAAACGGTGCAGGGGGTAGAACGAGGTACCAAAAATTTAGTGAAAATTAGTTTTTGTCCAAATGTTTTAAACAATAATTAATGTCCGTTAAAATCATTTTGCAAAATGTAGAATTTAAAAAAAAATCACTTAACTTTTTTTAGAAAATTAAAAAAAGATTACCGTAATTTACAACCTTTATCATTATTATTAGTATACATGAAATTTTAATTGACGTATTATTTATAATTCTTATTTATTTTTAGGAAGTTTTTAGCTATTTTAACATACTTAAAAATAAAAGATATACATTAAAAAAACTATTTACGTGATAACTTGGAGTAGGCCCTACTGCGACTGAAGTTTTGCACTACTCAAAGAGGTATTAAACTGAAAACCAGCGAAGTCTCGACCAGTAACTAGTTTTGTATATAATAGTCTATATATACTGTTGTCACGCCTCCCTAGGGAACGGAAAACACTCTATAAATAAACTGTATATAATGTAATGCGTATACCGAATAGAAGCTTAAAAAGACAAATTGGTTGGAAGGGAAAGTAACCAAGGATACAAAGTGCGCATTATACTGTGACTGGCATGTGTAGATTATACGGCCATTTAATAGAGTTTATTTATAACGGTGGAAAACCAGTTCAACTCTAAGGGCCGTATCTATAAACGGCTTTCGAATGACAACCAACTGCTCACAAATGCTTTCTCTATGGGGATAGCAGTTGGTTGTCATTCGAAAGCCGTTTATAGATACGGCCCTTAGTGCCGTAAATTGAGAATCCTACTTATGTTTGTATTTCGTGTCAGAAAGGTTTTTTTATGTTTAAAAATAGGTTGTCGGTTAAGGTTTTATGTTGAAATCAATGTCATGTAAGAATTTCTGAGAAATGTTAAAAATTTCTGTACCTGCGTTTCAGCGGACAACTTAAATTATCATAAACGAACTGCGTAAAGAATTACAGAGAAAGTTATATTTGCTCTTCTAAAGGCACAACAAAATATTTTCCCGGCTATATTAAGATGAGGCTGGACATTTTATAGGTTTTGCATTTGAATCTCATTTTGTTCATAATATAGAATTGGAAGATAAAATTGTCATAATTCTGTAATGTTTTTAAAATGGATTTTTTCCTTTCCTCGTGGACTTTTTTTCAGAGGTCCGCTTGAAAGCCTTGTAAATCAACATTCGCATATATGTGTCACGCAAAATACTTCTGTAATAAATCTTGCAACTTTAAAGTTTTATGTCCCTTCTTCCAGCTTTGAATCAAGGTCTTAGAGATGGTTGTCATGGCATGTGCAAATAAATAACGGAGTCGAGTCAAGAAATCATAAATATTTTCATTGAAATGCCAGGTTTTATTTATATGGGACAAGTTACGTTCCCTGTTTTATTAGCATCTTCTGTGAAGCCTCTAGCTTAGTACTTAACCTGCCACTACGAATCATAACACTGTAAATTATTCCATCTGAATTTTCGCATGTTATATAAATTTACTGCTGAAGACTTTTTTTTTATCTGCACCTTAACTTTACTTTATAAGGGAAAGAAAAATTGTACGAATAGAAGCTAGGAACAAAACGTCTGCATATTTCTGCTATAACTACTGTACAGTATAATAGTACACTCGAGAAGAAACATTGCGTCAGTTACTAATCTGTCAGTAACCAAGGGCTTATATTCTCTCCTAACTTGTCTTGGGTGAAACTGGCAGCTCATTGGATTCGCGTACCTTTGCTAGTCACGAAACTCATGGTAAACCGATTTTCAGAACGCAGAGTTTGTCTGGTAGCCATGATGAACGCACATAGAGACAGGTAAAACTGGTGTTATTATTTGGAACTGATTATAGACTTTATTGGCCTCCATAGCCTTGAACACAACTTGTCTTGACATTGGTCACCAGCCCTAACACGATGTGTTCGACTACTTCACACGCAATTGGTCACTCTACAGTGGAACATTTTAATCATTGGCCAAAAGTGATCCTCATTGCAAGCCATGACACTGCATGCTAATGGAAGACGTCGAGGGAAAGAACAGTAGCTTGAAATCTACCCTGCAGCTAGGAAATTACGCGATATTTTTCTGATATCTAATCCTATAGGTATAGAGAATATGGTTTATCGCGGGAAAATTTGATTCTTTACTGGGTTTCAACGTACGTTCAGCTTATGAAAATATGACTGGCTTTCGCTTGTATGTAGAGCTGTTACCCTATTTCATTGAGCCAATTAGAATCCCGCGGCTGTGATACGCAGAGCCAGTGATTTGTAGAGGAAATAGTTGCGCAACAACTTGTTTCAATGCCTTATGTGCACACCTGTAACTCTGGTTCGTGGTTATTGGCAGAATATAATAGGGCAGAGGAGTGGCTCATTTGACTGTAACAACCAGAACAATGTTACCACGACACCACACGTCCGTGATTTGTAGGAAGGACCCCGAGACTTCCAGTGTGTGACCGTGAGGCAGAGGAACAGATGTGCACGTTAGTCATTTAAAATATTTTTGCAGAATTCTTTTCACTCTGGTAATATTGGATGTCTGTTGTTGGTCTGCAGATAGCTACGTTGTGTCAGACGTACATCAGTCAATCATATAGTCGCAAGAAACTACGGTGTTATCAAGGGTATGTTAGCACAAACAAGTTTCTCGATATACCATCCATCATCTCTACACCTAGTATATGAAACATGGGTATTGTGTGATCTTTGAAAGAATTATGCAATGGGAGTGCATGAATGGATTCAGTTTCTTGGACATACTTCATTGCAAATTAATGACTGCCAGAGAAAACTAAACAAATAATAGAAATAATAAATAAGCAGAGTATGCTTTAGTCAACAAGATTCTGACTAAAGCATACACTGCTTATTTGTGGTTTTCTGTTATTTGTTTAGTTTTCTCTGGCAGTCATTCATGTGCAAGGAAGTATGTCCAAGAAACTAAATCCAGCCATGCGTATTGTGCTCACGTCTCACTGTAATTTAGAGAAACTCTTACAAGCACTTGAAAATAAACCTTATTAAACATGAAGTGAGAGTTCTGTCTTATTATTTTTTATTTATTTATTTTTAGTTTTTGTATGAAATACTAGCAAGATTTCAAGAATTTAAATGTTAAGTATTGTTGTCATTGGAAAACCTTACTAAAATTATATTCGCAGTACTTTCAGGCGTAATGTCACAACGCATATCTTGACAGTGTCGCTGTTAGTAACTGTCGCACTCAAAGCAAATTTTCTAAGAAATACAAACTTACCAATATATTTGCAGAAACTGCTGCAACATTTATTCATTGTGAAAGTACAGATAGTCATCACACGGTCTGCAAGTTCTCCTTCACTACCCCTTTAAGGGGTGGAAGGTTCTCCAAAATTTATAATTGTTTTAACATTTTTTACATTTGTGCGATGTATGGTGTGTTTTGTAAAAAATATATTGTGACTATTTCATAGAGAAATGAAGAGGCCGTAGTGGCCGAATGGTCAGACCATTCGCCTTCCACCGAGGCGATATTTGCGCATGTGGGAATCGTGCTGGACGATGTCGTTGGGTTTTCTCGGTGACCTCCCGTTTCACCGCCCTTTTATTCCGGTGCTGTTCCATACTCACCTCATGTCATCCTTTACCAGCGCTGAAGACCTCTCACTCTCACTCACTTACCGAAATAAAAATTTTAAGCTTTTATAGTGTGTGTATAATGGAATGTCAAAGTCGAAATGTGCATAAAATGGTTTTATACCGGTAAGAAAAATCAACTGGTTTACATAAATGTATGGACGGGGTTATGTGCTACACCAAAATATGCATAAAAATTACATTGAATATTTTCGCATATTTGAGAATATGCTGAATTTGAAAAACAAAATTCCCAATGTTATGCATACCTACTTTCATACCATTTCAAATAGGCAAATGTCGTATTTGCATTTTACTTAATGTGACGGAAGTTTCTCGCGTGCTGATTATTGGTCATGTTAATAATCTGCTGTCGATAACCCGCCTCGTATGCCTTATATTCGGACAAGAGAAACATGTCTAACGTTGCCTTTAGCCGAAGAGTTTTCTCAGGTTGCTCCAGCTTCCCACTCCCCTGCACTCCATCTCCGCTACAATCTGAAATATCATCATACGCATGAACATTGAAGATATCATCGGTAAGGTGGCCGCTAGCCGGCGAGCCTCAAAACATCTCGGAATACAGAAGTGTAACAGCCGGCAGGACAGCAAACTCCGTCGCTGGCCAGCAACATGGCGGAAACGCCTACCACCAATCAGCGATAGGCGGCAGACCAATAAGAAACCTGCCATAACATGCAGGAGCCGGGCTGTTATCAACAACCTCGGACAGACAATTAATAGCGAGGTTCGTCCGTATCAAATGAGCCTCCACGTCATTTCACGTCTGTATGTCTATTTATTCTGTGACTGAGCTGGGCGCTAAGCCTCAGCTAATAGAAGTTAATTTGGAAACTACTCGACTTTTGTGACTGACGTCAGCTTAATAATGTCATTCCAACAATGTTTCACGTATGTGTACTCTTTTCATGTCCTCTAATAACCTATAAGCTTATTTTCTCACGGGCGAAATTTTGAAAATTTATATTATTGTCGCCTTTTTAAGTATGAACATCATAATGCTGAATTGTTATACTTTGTTTCATTTAAGTTTGGTAAAATTTTACAGCTTCTTGTAGGTAATAATTTTTAATACTTTGTGATTTGTTGCACGATACAAGACAAACTTTACAATACAAATGGTGAAATGGACATCCTGGGAGCATTTTATAATGAATAATTTCTTGCATTGTGACACACATTACAAAATATTGCATTTTACTGTCTGTAAGTAGCTGTCAAATTTTACCAAACGTATACGAAACTTAGTACAGAAAGGTATATGTGTGTACCACACACAGTTTCCTTTAATATTACGCAATAAAAATTGTAGGGTCACTAACAAATGTAGCCTCATGGAGGTGAATAATATAGGCGAGAAAGCTCCACACCATTTATGTGACTTGCGCTTAGAGGTTAGAATGTAGCATGATGTGCGTGCCATGTCGCCCTTATCTCTTCGCACTAGTAAGACTCAGGCATCAAGATACGTCCACCTGAACTCTCCGTTCATCTTCCATCTTAGATACTGAGGTACATACACGTTGTAGGCATAAACAACTCCTGCCCGTTCTGTCAGTAGACTCCAAGTTTGGCTGATTGTACAGCACAGTTAGCAGTTAATGACATTGCAAGGTTTTAGCACAGTGATTTTATTTATTTGTTTTACTTTGGTGTAAATTTGCGCGCTTCATTGGCGTTGTTACGAGGTGATTGTCGATAAAAATGATCATCAAAATAAATCATAAAAGAAGAAGTCAAAACTTTTGACGTGTGGTATTTAAATTTATAAATTAATGTTCATCGCCGAAAAATACAGCAAAACAAATACAACGAGGGAGGAGTGAGATACTTATATTGCTGAAAGCTAAGAAACTGCACGAGTTATTAGTTATAGTGAAATGTTTTAGTGAGGACAACGAGTTTAAAATGTTTTTAACATCCCAGACCATTGCTCGCTGTTGCATAGGTATAGAGAAAGGATAGGCTAACTAAAAAGCGGTTTAGACAGTGAAACAATAAGCATAAAGATTTAAGCAGCACAATTTAAAAATAATCCAGCTCGTTCGTTTAAGGCTTTCACAGTTTAACTCATACAGCTTACTACTGGAGTTTCATTCCGTACTGAATGCTTCTGTTGAAAGCAAGAAAGTGGAAATTTTTTTAATGTTCTAATGCTCTTAATTCTTAAAGTTTTTTTAAATTGTGGATACACCTAAGGCTGTTGTGTATATTTTTCTTCCGTCAAGCTCAGCACAAGACATTTAAATATCGTTGTAGGTAAACTAAGTATCGCTGGTCGTTGTGAACTACGAAGCTAATATAAATGTATCAAATTAAAATTCTGTAGAACTTTCCGTATATAAGTTCCCCTTTTTAAATATTCCCAAATATTAACAACGGTTTCTAACGTTTTTGGAAAGCAAAAATATTCGTTACGTTGATAGTTCGCTAATTTTGATAATTTATATGTGGCTGTAGGCATGTGTGTGCGAATTCATTTAACATTATACGTATCACTGTTTCGAGAATGTGCGAGCCAGTAGGGTAATCGATAGGCAGTTGCAAAATGCGCGTCATTATTTAGTGGCAGGATAGACTTCAGTATCGTGTACATACCGAAGCACAATCTGTGATTCCATTGGCCACGAACATTTGTGTGTTGTCATTTACGTGTGTGATCTCTTTACGAAAGATTGACCACTATACGGTCGAAACATTCTTCGCGCCAGGCCACAACATTTTCTGCGAATGGGAGATTTAGAACGAGCGTATAGTCGTTTGGAGTGCAGCCTGTTGCCAGAAAATATCATGAACTTTGTACAGTCCTAATAATCAACAGTGGCCAGTGTGTATATAGGACTGAGAAGTCTAGGCTACTGCTACGTGAATCTGCGAGATACTCATGCTTCTGTTTATTGATCTTTGTACACTACAAGTCGGGAAAGTGGACAAAATGTTAACGTCTCCACTGTAAAAGAAGATAGAAGAACATATTATTGAGAATACATAGAACTTCCCATATCCGTGCTTCCTAAATTTTAAACTCGCTAGCCTGTGCTACTACTCTGGTAGGCGCAGTTCAGAGTTCTGCCAAGATGTGCGGTCCCAACTGTCTGTTAGCTGACGTCCACTTGGTGAAAAAATTAACGGCCAGAAAACTATTTTAGATATTTTTAAAAACAAAAATACTAATTTTCTGTACGTACCGAGTGTGTATTCGTTATAACTACATATTATGGTATATCACAAAATTGTTTGTGCCAAAATACCCTTGAAAACACTGTGGTTTCTTGCGACATACATGATTGGGAGATATACGTCTGACACAACGTAGCTGTCTGCAGGTCAATAACAGGCATTACATATTACAGCTGCAGGACTCTTATTGGCTCAGTCAAATAGGGTAACATCTCTACGTACAAGCGAAAGCCAGTCATCTTTTCATAAGCTGAACAAACTTCAAAACCCAGCAAAAAGTCAAATTTTCCCGCGGTAAACCATCATTAGAGACACTGGAAAATCGCGAAAATGTTTAAAATAGTCTTCAATAAACTATAGTATATTAACCTTGACACGTGTGAACAGTTTTGGGACATATTTCACACGCTGTGTGTCCAAGCTGTGCAGTTCTAACTGGGCCTGTTGTAGAGAGAAAAAAATGCTACAAATGAACGATAGCCAATGTCGATACGAAACATACAGTGTTAAATACATCACGTTGGAGCCTCGCAAACAATCAACTATTCCCGCGATTTTCCAGTGTCTCTAACAATCATCGATTATGCTTAGAGCCACGATTATATGGCGAAAAGATTTTTGCACCATTTGGTTTCTATGCCTTATGTTGACATCCGCAACTCTGTTTCATGGTCAGTGATTGGACGTTTTAACTGTCACACGTCTTGAGGTTCTACTGACAAATCACAGTCGTATTAGGTCACAATAGCCTCATTGTTATTGGTGCAGTCAAGTGAGGGACGTGTCTGAGCAAAGACCCGCTGCCAATAACCATGAAGCAGAGCTGCCGAGGTGCACGCGAGACACTGAAACGACATGTTGCAAACATATTTTCGCGACAAAGTCGTGGCTCTAATTATGCTATATTGTAGGGTATATACGTATGTAAATACAAACTTCTTATTTATATTACTATATATCGCCAGTTCACTGTGTGTGCAGAATACGTACTCATATCCGACAATTCCGTTATCCGTTTTGTGTTCCTCGCCTTGTGTTTCGGATATGGAACATTTCTCCTGTTAAAGCAATCTAACTCGGCGCTGTAATGAAATTCTTGGACTTGGGTTCCCGTTGGAATGTCAGAGCTTCGGCCTTACGCGTCCTGACTGACCCTCACATCCCGGGGTAATCCTGTTCTAATGAGATTCCTAGATCTCGTGAGAGGATCACAACGCAACTAGACAGACACACGGACCTGTGATGTGTAACGAAGGACGTGATTGGATGATGGGTCGACAAGGGGAGAGGATCTCGCGACTAACAGCGTCGTGGTGCTGTGATCGTCACTTTGTCGGTGGCAGAGGTAATTAGTCGTAGCACTGAGTGACTTAGGCCACTTACAATCCCGCTTGGCTCCTGATAGATAGTAGTTCTCTTATGTACCAGTTATACGTCCACCCTCAAATACATACTGTGAGACTGCACTGAAATGAAAATAATACTTGCAAGTGGAAATCTAAAACATATTTCATGACAAAGTATTTTCCCATCTATTATATCTTATTAAATCGGACATTTGTAAATGGCTCTATAGATGTTTGCAAGTGTGAATGTTTTATGTTTTTGAAATTTTGTGTGTGCAGATGTATTTTCGCAGGGATTATTGCGATACATTAATTCGGAAAATGTGACCTTAATTAAATTAAATAAACTTTCGTGGATGTGTGAATGCCTATTAACGTACAAAATAACTACCGTATCTCAAGTTCTATCTTATTTCATCCTTTGTATATATAGTCAAAAAAAATTGGTTGTCTGTAAT